>JAXGGA010010545.1:0-46370 GCA_038373865.1 Uloborus plumipes | reverse complement strand
ATTAAATCTTGCATTTTGTGCTGAACGTGTGAAAGGTGAGAGAACTGCTGAAATGAGGTTAAAGCAACCTTTCTTCATGGACATTTTTCTTTAGTAGGTTTATAAAAAAAACAGCATTTTTTTAAGGGAATTCACTGCATTGCATGTCTAATGCGACAAATACTAATATTTTGCATAACTTAGTAAGTATGCAACAATAATACAAATTAAATCTATTAGCAAGTCCCTGAATTTAGCTGCAATGATGATAATACTTATGGCACATTTCCCCGTATCCTAAAGTACACAACAAGCAAAGTAAGTCATAAATTACTGGAAACTGGTCGGAATTTAAATGGCAAAAAATAGCAATTTGAAATATATATATATATATATATATATATATTATTTAAATATGTCTGCAGCGATAATTATCCTTTCTTTATTTAAATTACACTGCTTTACCCACTATTTACCAGTCAGCGGACCCCCCGGTAGAATTAGATTACACATTTTAAAACAGTCAAAACAGTGAGCTAAGTTGTTTAAATAAATTTATTTTATTTACATTATTTTATTAAGTGTAAAAAGAGTAACTTCAAAGTAATCAAATGGGTGATTATAACGCCTGAAGAAATTGATTTTTGATTTGCATGACAAATAATAGAATTCTTGATGAAAAAACTCAGGATTTCATCTTCAGGCATCTTTCTAATGCAGAAAAAATAACGTTTGATCTAGGGGATATATATAGTTAAAAAACCTGCTTCAAATGGTGTCTCAATTTTTTTAACTATTAATTATTTTAAATTAAAAGAATCAAATTATATAAAAAGTGAAAATATAAGCCATTTCTCGTATGTCTTGTATTACAGATAATCTTATTAAAAAACACTAGAGATATATTCTAATTAAAAACTAAATACTAAATACATCTATACAGTTACCAACCCTTGTACGAAATTAAACCAAAATCTTTAAAACTAATACCTCTGTTACACAACTTCGCAAAAAGAGAGCTTACGGAAAAGAGATTAGGTGAGCTTGGATATTCTTGAAAATAAAATTGCTTTGACCCAGAAGTAAAAAGAATCGAAACGATTACGTAAAAGAAATTTACCCACTCGTAACGTTTCTTGCAGAACGAAATGTTGGGAGAAAACGCAGCTCCAGAATCGAGTTATCCTAGGAAAAAACTCGAAATAAATCTGACTTTGTGTGTGAATAGGCATTTGCAGTGTAAAAGTTTTAACTATTATTTGAAGTTTCATGTCGTTACATTCAGATTTGTGAAAGGAAAGTTCAGCTGAAATAAAACTTGATAACAATTTCTTTGTTTTTTTGTGTTTATTGACAAAACTTTTAATCAAAAAAGTTTGTTTCATTGAAATACTATAAATGTTAGTTCTAAAATTTCGTCTTCGTGCAGCTTTATATATACCCATTCGTTATATTACAGGTTATATTACACGCATGTTATTTTTTTAAAAAATCAAAAATCTAAATTTTGAATGCTTTGAATTTCGACATAAAACGACGGTCAAATTCAAAAAATAAAAAAAAAAAAAACAAATAAAAAGAAAATAAAGAATTAAACAAAAAGACAATTCTATCTGATATTATTCTAAGAAGCCGCAATATATCAGTTGCTTAGTTCCAGTATTTTTAATGAAATAAGTAAGAAATTATTTTGCACTTAGTTTAGACTTTTTTCTTTATATATGTTTTTGCTGTCAATAAACATAAGGTTAGTTATTTTAGAATGGCGTTAAAATAATACGAAAAATATGCATTTCATTTATTTTGTAATTATATCAATAAATTTTATCTGCCAGAGTTTCATGAAATATTATCTTTTCAACCAAGTTTAACAATTAATTTTCCATTTTGAAAATTCTCCCCGCTCCAAGTAAAACAATATTGATGCGATAAACAGTTTTTTCTAGAAAAACGTAAATTAACAATCATTCATTTATCTCCAAAAATAAAAACCGAAGCAATGAGCAAATATGTTCCCAAAACTGATAAGGCACAAATTATTCAGCTTAGTACGATAACTGAATGCTTTGGTAACTTTTATTATATTAATTTTCCCCAGATACTGATTATAATCAACCGTCGGATTTATTTTCATAATTCTACAAAAGCATATGATAAGAAATGGGTGAAAATGAACATGGATATCTTAATTAAATATGAGATAGAACGATAGTTTTTTTTCAGAGTTTGTCGAGAATGTTATCCTAATTCATCGTGATTAAACAACTATAAAAGTTTGGAGGAAAGAATAGAAGTTTAGGAATGTAGGAAGGAAGGAGTTGTATTTCCTTTTATTTATTTTTATATTTGAATTTATGTGTAGTTGAAATAATGCATGATTTGTATGTTTTTGACGTAATTATTTCAATTCTAAGCTTAGGAGTTGTCCGTAATGGATGTCATACGTTTTTCAGCGAAATCAATCCGTCTTCTCCACAAGTCACAAAGCCGGCCATCTTGTCTAGTGGTCAGATAAGTCCGAATGCAGTTGGGGAGGTTGCGGGTTCGAATCCCGCTTCGGGCATGGATGCAATGTCTCTCTCCTGTCCTTGATTTGTGTGAATGTGTTGTTGTGCTTTGAACAGTAACCTACCCTATTAACGGCTCTCCATAGCATCTGTGTACTTTGGTTGGAAAATCGGTCGCAGCTCACCCCGAAATGGAGAGCCAAGAAAATATCAACATGAAATTAGTGTCACAGTTCGCCTTACCTCTCCCCTTGTCACATAATACGCTATTTTTATAAGCATATTGTTATAAGTAGGGATGCACCGATAAGCAAATTGGCCGATTATCGATTAATCGGCTGTTAATAATCGGCCGATTAATGGTAGGGATGATTGTTTTTAATACTATCAATTTTAATATCACTGTTTTTTAGCCTACTTTCCCGTTAAGAATAAAAGAAAAACGAAAAAAGTATTAAAAGTAGCTTAATGCATCTAAAAAATATCGCTAAGTCCAAAAAATATCGCCAAGTTAAAAAAATAAGAAGGTAAAATGAATATCGAAAAATTAAAAATTTGAAAGTAGGGTATTGAGATGGGGAATTTGTGTGTCGGTCGGTCGGTCGGTCGGTCTGTCTGTCCCCCCCTAATAACTTTTGAATGAACATTCCGATTTCGACAAACTTTTTTTTGTTGGAAAGATCTCGGCGAGTACAGCTCATTCCCATATTTGATTTTTTGATTTGAACAATTTTTGGTTCAACTTTGAGCCGTTCAAAAAACCGGTCCCGCGATACTAACTTTTTAATGAACAGTCCGATTTGAACAAACTTTTTTTTGTTGGAAAGAACTTTTCAAGGGTACTTCATTCCCGTATTTACATTTCCGATTTGAACAATTTTTCGTTCAACATTGAACCGCTCAATCAAGCTGTCACCCCTAATATCTTTTGAGTGAACAGTCCGATTTAAATAAACTTTTTTTTGTTCGAAGGATCTCAGCAAGGATACTTCATTACCGTATTTAAATTTTCAATTTGAACACTTTTTCGTTCAACATTGAACCGTTCAAGCAACCTTTCCCCACCTAATAACTTTTGAGTGAACCGTCCGAATGGAATAAACTTTTTTTTGTTTGAAAGATCTCGGAGAGGCTTTCCCATACATTCCCATATTTCGCTTTTTTATTTGAACCATTTTTCGTTCAATATTGAACCGTTCAGAAAAAAAAATTAACATTAGCGTCTACGGGGAATTTAAGTTGAATGTTGATCCTGAACTTAAAGTCGGATTTCCTTCAAACTAACTTTGTAAGAAAATGGTTTTGATAAATAATGTTTGTAACGTACTTTTCTGAGTAATCTTCTGTGAGGACTCTGATTCCGACTCCGACTCCGCAAACATGGCGGAAATGCAGGCTCAGAAAAAAAATGACTGACTGTGCAGACGATTTTTTGTTTATTTATTCATTTGTTTTATTTTACTTATTATTATTATTATTTTATTTTTTTGGCAAACGATGTTTTTTTTGTAACAAAAATTTTTCATTCACGAGAACATTTTATTCTATTCATTTATATTTAACAACTGGCAACAGATTAAAAGTGAAATTCGAGACATTTTATTAACGGACGAATTTTTTTTTCTTTTTTTCTTTTTTTTTTCTTTCTTTGATAAAATGTGTTTTGATGCTCTTTGTACTTTTATTTATTTATTTATTTTATTATTATTATTATTTTTTTTTTTTTTTTAAACGATGGAGGATTTTTTCTACGGAGGAACTGTAACAGTTACACTCTTTAAAAGGTGCGACAAAACTTTATTTATTCGTTAATTACTTTTTACGTGTCTATTTCGTCTGATGAAAGGGGTATATTTTGCTTTTCAAAATCAGCTCTAAATGCTAAAAAGGTATGTTTGACATAATTTTAAGTCTCAGATAATCAAGAGAATAATGATCAGATGCGAGAATGCCGATGTCGATGTACGGGAAAGTAGACTCGTTTAGTTCTTGACAGAACTTCTTGTTTTTCTTTCTTATACAATTCTGAGTTTAGAAATAGTAAGTAATTTATTTATGAGAGAAGATTTTTTTTTCCACTTTCCTAATTTTCCCAAAATAATTTCAAAATATTATCAACTTTCTTAAAACCAATTTTCGTATTATTGTGAATAATATTACATTAATCACGGTAACTGGACATAAAAAATAGGAAAAAAGTGAGGGAGGAATCTTTGGTGAGCACTCCAATTTAGGAGTACTTTAAATTTAAGTTTTTTAATTATTAGTAGCAATTTAATTCAAGACTTTTATTCTTTGTGAAAACTAGAGGTTATTTAAAAGGACTGTGCTAAGGAGAAAAATACCTATCGACCATGGAATTTGTTCCAACAATGTATATGTGTATATTTATTCAAAATTGGAGAATTAATGTATTAAAAGCTTTATATCAACTTATTATTATTATTACTGTTAATAAAAGTATTAGTTTCGAAGTGACGATAGTTATCTTAGTTTTCAAGTGACGATATACTTTAAAGAATAATGTTTAAAAAAATATTTTTCCGCCGATTAATCGGCTCAATTTTGCCGATTATTAGTAATCGGCAAATGGCCGATTATGGTCGATTAATCGGTACTGCCGATTAATCGGTGCATTCTTCGTTATAAGAAATGTGTAATGTCGCAGTTATTATTATTCCCTACCCTTGTTACAACTTTACAAAACCCTTACCTCTCCAAACATGACAACAATTACGGACGACCCCTTAGATTTGTTTCTGATTAAGGGAATTAATTAAACATATTTTTAAACAAACCTTTTTTTAATTAATTGCAAGCAATTATATTTGGCATAAAATTAAATCTGCTCTCAACTTATACCATACAGAAATCATGACTGCTATATGGGGAAGTTAAAAAGCCCACATTAATGTAAACGGGATGAGAAAATTAAATTGAAACGCATGGTTGCATGCCTGTTAACAAAATTAAGACGGGCATGTGCCAAGATCTGAAAAAACGGGCCCCTTCATTAATGTGGATCCTCGTATTAAACGAACACTAAATATTTTAACTACAATGTATAGCTAACTTAATTAGTTTCTTCGTTAGCGACGAACATATCTTTTGGCTATTATGCTTAGCTTCAGGGGAATAACTGACACGCCTTTTATCGTCACACTCACTTCTTCAAAACCACCTATCGATTTTCGATTATTTAAAACTTATCTCTTGAGAATTCGTCGAAGTGGTTCAATTTATCACAGGAATTTCATTAGACCTATTAATTAGTATGTAATACAGGATTACTTACATGTACTCATTACGCTACAAATTAATATTTGATAATTTGTGTTCGCTTCAGAGCACAATCAGGAGTAACATTTAAGAATGCAAATCCGTTTAAGTCTAATTTTACAATTACTGCTAAATGGTAAGCGATAAGTATAATAGTTATATAACGTTTAAAAAAAAGGCTTTGAAAAGTTTTCTCCGAGGTTTACAAGTCTTTTTTATTCATAAAAAGCCTACAATCAAGCGATTAAGTAAATGATCTTGTAAGTAATTAAAAGTTGACTTGACATATGGTGATTTGAATTTTACCGGTTTCACCCTTGTAAATTTTGTTTTCCATTGAATGCTGAAACAAAAAGAATAAATTGTCAATGTAATGTTTTTTTTTTTTTTCATGAACTCTATGAAGAACTCCTGGAACTTTAAGCTATTAACAGACTTTGTAACTGCACTGACATTCTCGATTTTCCTGATAAAAAATATTTCGTATAGATTTGCCCTGGTTTTTAACTCTTTGTCCTGATATTCCTGATGTGTTTTAAAAAATCAGTTTCATGGTTCACAATAGGTTTTCAGTTTCAACCTTGGTCAAAAACTACCTACATTTTTTAATGAGGAACCTTGACCTTAAATTTAAAAGTAAAAATTAGTAATGCACTGATTAATCGGCAGTAAAAGGACACTTTGCCAACAAACTTATCGGCCGATTTTAACCGCGATTTTAACCTGAAAAATTATTTTAATAACTTTTTTTTGCTTAGAATAAGTAACTATGCTGAATTAGACCTAACCAATACATTTGAAATCTTCCTATTGTATTCCTATTTGTTTGACAAATTTCAAATTATAATGTAGGAGTATGAATAACTTATTTTTACAATTTAGTTTAAAAATGTAAGAAAAAAGGAAGAAAGGGGCATATTTTAATGGGCTTTTAGCGACTTAAAAAAATATAAAAAACAGATAGGAGCTATGTTAGGACCAGTTGAGAGCCCTGTAATTGGTCAATTTTATGGGAACGATTCCAGTAAAAGAAACAGAAACACAAAGAGAAAAATATACAACTTATACTAGTAATCAACCACCTGCAGATCAGTTAAACGATTCTTTTGACTCTTGAATATTTTTATAACATTGAGAAAAATCAGTGGAGTATTGCCATTGTCGAACAAATTTTAATAATCCCTCTCGCATATCGAAATGCACTGCAGCTTGTGCTGCATGTGCTGTTTTCTACGAGACTGCGCATTGCAGAAATTGACGAACCCACCTATGCATTTGGCATTTTGGAAATTTTCGGGACTATTAACTGCTATTTTTCTCAGTCATGAAAATATTAAACTCAATTAAAAATAACGTAGTGTGACGAAAATCTTGAAAACTGCTGGAAAATTATAGGTTTACGAAAATTTTACTACTATTAAATACTTTCGTTTCTTTCCTTTTACATTTAATTTTTATTGTTGCCTACTAATATTAGGCTTTTGAAATGTGCAATCTATATTTTAAGCTAAAGCAGTCATTTTGACTGCTTGGAAAATGCAGATATAATCTAAATATATATACTGTAAATGAAAGAGTGAGACGGTAACTACAAATATGAATGAAAAAATTTGTATGCTGTATACAAATTCACAAAATTCTAAGAAATTGGGTCATTATTTGAATATTTGCTTTTCCACTTAAAATTAAAAAGCAGTCACAATCGCGGCTTGAATAATCTGGTGTTAAGACGCTGAATTACAGGGTTTGTTATGAGAATAGTTAGACCCATTTAAAAAGAATATTTTATTCATTAAAATAGTACTACGTAATAGAATATTTCTAAGTAGCACTCTTCCGCATCTACACACTACTGCTAACAAATCCTCCAGTTTTAGTTTGTCTGCAGTAACTCCTGGAATGGAATACTATTTAGCACCCTTGCCACGTACTGAGTTTCGATGCTTCCTCTTCAGCGTGAAAAGCTCCTCATTGTTCAAAAAGTCGAGGTCCTCATTCACATGATGTAGAACCTGAGAGATCATTTTCCTGTTGGCTCTTTGGACCTCTGACAGCACTTGCTGCACAAGCAATCCTCAAGATTAAGATGTCTGTCACGATCCCAAAAACTTGTAAATGAGGAATATTCAATTTATAACAATAATCAGAATTATTTTAACAATAATTCTGATACTCAACCTACGTCCATCCTCAAGAAATTTTTCGCTCGCGGCATTTTTGTTGGTTTTGTGGTCCAGGAGTGTCAGGAGCATCCGTCGTCTTCCCTACTTTTTCATAACAGCTTATACCAATGAAAAGTACCAGATCTACCCATGGTTGATCTACCCATCTTTTCCAGTTTTACCAAGTTTTACCAAGCTTTTCCAGTTTCACTAAGTTTTACCAAGCTTTTCCAGTTTTACCAAGCTTTTCCAGTTTCACTAAGTTTTACCAAGCTTTTCCAGTTTTACCAAGCTTTAGACAATGTTGCATTTTGCTGTTCTAGCAATTTGCATGACGAAGGTCATTTCGACATTGGTTCACAGTGCAAGCAGCCTGCTCATCTTAAACGGTTAAAAGCCGACTGAAAATTTTCTTCAACGATATTAATATCACTCTTCCAACCCTGATCGTGAAGACCTCCTCTTGCCACCTCTGGTAAAAAAAAACAGTCCTACTACTTTCAGAGCAGGACCCGTAAATGTTCTTCTACTGCAAATTTAAATGTTGATTCGAAATATAATTTCAATTAAAAAAAAACTTTTTAAATAAGCTTTTTGTCACTGGTAAGAAATCTATCAGAATATTAGCCCCACCACACATACATAAATAAACTTCAGAAACCATAATCAATCAAGCTTAAGGCATTGATACGCAGAGGTAATTAAGTGGGCTTTTTTAATTCTTGATTAAAATGCGTGTAAAGTTTGTACTATAAGTATAATTTTATTGAAGATGTTTTTTAAATCATGCAGCACCTGAAAAGGGCAACTGTGATTGTCTCTTACCGAAACCCAGATAACGTCTTATTTTAACTAGTTAACTAGTCTGTAAATATTTTCATTTCAACTAGTTATCTCAATAGTTTTAATGCACTTGCATTCCTGATCGTTTTGGTTTCAGTGAAGATAACTTGCTTTAAAAGTATACTACTGAGAATATGTAATATACGGGGTATTTTTTTCTTTTGCACAATTCATCAACATATCTCATAATAGCAGAAAACAAAATCTCATAATAGCAGACTTTGTAATCTACAAGTTCCATTGAACTCTGTCGCACATAAACTGAAAATATGGAATGAAATACGGATGAAGCTAAAGCCACTTTTTTATTTCTTCGCACACACACAAAACCCTAAACAGAATCTATAAAATGGACGATACGGGCACTAACCCCTAAATCGAAACCAATCATTTCAGGCTTGACTAAAATCGATTACATTTCGAGAGTAATAAATAATAAAAGGAATAAAGGCGGATATTCAAATAGATATTCCGGCGAGCGTGGAAATACCGGTATTGAACCAAAAGTTTCCCAATTCACAGATTCAGATTCTAACAAGATTCCCTGGCATCGCGGATAAAAATAAAAAAGAAAAAGTCTAAGCATTAGGCTATAATAGTAAAGGAGGAAGAGCAGCGCACAAAAAAATGGAAATCGACCAAAAATATCGATATATTCCATACGAAAGTGGCAGGGATATAATGGAAGATCTATGGCTGTGCTCGGATGGAGTTGAATTACGAATATCCAGCTCTCTGCGGGGGATTCATTCTTGAGCTTTTCCATTACAAAAGATACATTTTCATAATTTATCATCCTCATTAAGGTCCTAATAAAAAAAGCTAAAGATTAAATATTATTTATTCAGAATTTTCTGCTATTCTCACAGCAGATAGGGAAAAGCTAAAAAAACGTTGAGCATTTTGCTGAACGAATTGTTTTTGGATTTTTTCTGAAATTCTAACATTAATTTTAATATAAAAATATGCAATGGATATTATTTTAACTATCAACTTATTTTATTTTTTATTTTCTGAAAATCCCAGTTTCCAAATCTAATGCATCAGCCCATTTTTAACAAGGTAATGTAGTATATACTTTATCTACACTTTTATGAACATTTCTTCAACTCTTGCAACATATAGAGCTGTATATGAAAATAACTATTTTCCCTTTCCAATAGTTCTCTTTACAGTTGCAATTTAGTTACAATAGATAGAGTTGAATTACAAATATCTAGCTATCTGCGGGGTGTTCATTCTTGAGCTTTTCCATTACAAAAGATACATTTTAATAATTTATCATCCTCATTAAGGTCTTAATAAAAAAAGCTAAAAATTAAATATTATTTATTCAGAATTTGCTGCTGTTCTCACAGCAGATAGAACAATTCAATAAAAAAAAACTGAGCATTTCGCTCAGCGAATAGTTTCTTGTTTTGCATTTCTGACATTAATTTCAATGTAAATATATAATCGCAAAATATTTTAACTGCCAACTAATTTTAATTTTTATTTTCTGCAAATCCCACAATTTCAATATTTTATGCATTACTATTTTTAAGCCCGCCATTAAGGGAGTCAGTGTTGGTCAATTGACCAACGCCCCTGGCTTTGAGAGGTTAATGTATTGACATATAAGTGGGCTTGGTTTTATTTTTGTCCTATGAAATTTGCACTGAGATTTCACCCTTTGACCCTAGTTGAAAATTTTTGAATAACGGGCTTGCTTATTTGAAACTATTCAGTGTAGAAATACACTTTGTACACTTTTATCAACATTTCTTCCACTCTTGTAACAGATAGGGTAGTATATGAAAATATCTATTTTCCCTTTACAACGGTTCTCTATTAGTCTGAAAAAGTGCAATAGCTACAGTATTTGTTGTATGTTTTAACTTATTTTGTTGCATGCCTTAAATATTTTTTAAACATAAGGTACACTTTATATTTTTAATAACTTTGGAATTATGTTTCTTTTATATTTATTCAAAATTTAAAGTATTTAAACAGCAGAAAATACCTTTTTTTACATAATTGTTACTTTTCTGAAAATTTCACCTTCGTTTTCTTAGTAAATATAATAGTTACTATATTTTGTGTATAGTGTGTTTATTCCCAAGTTTCTGCATCAAAATTCTAGTAAGCGTAAACTCCAGCTTTTAAATGAATAATATAACTAAAACATTTCCGAAAACCGCTTAAAAACATTAAAAAAAAGTTACATACTTTCATGGGTTTCCTTTTTTAATTTTTCCCTCTAGGCATATATACAGTAACCTATAGGATACAGTTTTAAAAAATTGCTCCATTTGGACATTTTTATGCAGGTCTCGCATAATTAAAAATATGAGTTTTCTTTTTTGGTGCAATTAAAAACAAAATGCATTATACTGTTAGGAAAAAAAACATATTTTTTTTTTTTTTTTGCTCGATAGCTTGATTATTTTTTTAACAGCAAATTTGATGAAAAAAAACTTCCACAGTGTAAAGAGATATATTGATATTTTTTAATAACTGTTCGGTAGCTGATCTCATTAAAATGTATAAAGAGAAAATTATTTTTTTTATTTACAGAAAAAAGTACAATTCCGCAATTTAAAACATTGTTTAAATAACAAAATATGCTATTCATATTGATTGCTTTTATCTTTTAATAATTCATTTAAAGTAGTGTGAAGAAACCGAGATAATAGTGCTTACACTCGTATTTTCTAAGATAGTTTATCTGTAATTTTCATCTTACATGGCTTACTGCAATATAAGTACTATCAGATCAATAAGTAAATAATGGCATTCAAACTCTAATTTATGATAAATAAAAGCCATCAAATTATCACAAAACTGTATGTTTTATTATCAACAGTTTCAACATTTCATTTACGAAAAAACACTCTTAATGTATACATTTTAAAATTCCATTCATAAAGTATTCAACCGATTGAACAACATAGGATAGAAACGTGTAATAAAAACCGAAAAAAAGGCAGAAAAACGTTCTGCAGCATTTTTACTTCACAAAATGTTTTTAGAAAAATACTCCTTTTTTCCATGGATGATGATTTAACTTCCGTTTTTTCTTCAACCTAAAGACATAAATATTTTTACTTTGCCCACCGATTTTTTTTTTCTTATTTCATTTTCATAACCCCTTTCTCCTTTCGTGCAATCTATGATCGATGTCATTTATTGTGAACCTAAAAACTATTTTTCTTTTTTTCTTTTTTTTTTTTTTCGTTAAAAGAAGAAAATAAACGGAATTTGCGGTGAGAGAAAAAGCTGAACAAAGTAAAATAGGAAATGTTTGCCTTTTGTGTATAGCCGAGCGTGCGGAAATAGTATGGCTATTGTTGTTGGTAAAATATCGGTTCAAGATGTTTTTATGCTGGAAAAGGAGTTTTAAGAAAGAAAACGTTTGATTTCCGGTAGTTTGAATTTTTTGTTATAAAAATAAAATGTCTTGAAAAGAGAAGCATGCTTTAGAGTTTTCTTATTCATTTCTTCCGTAAATAGAGACAAACAAATTCAGTTCCTTCTGGAAACATCCATGAAATAGGCAGGATTGTTTGCTCACTTAGTGTTTCGAGTACATCCCTAGCAATTGTTCCGGAAAGAAACCTCAAATTGTTGCGGAAAATTCAATTTTATTCAAAAGGACAACTTGTTATTTATATTTACGTGTACACTGTTAAGTGAACAATAAACAAGTGCATTTTTGTTACTTTTGAATGCGTAAATAATGTAAATAGCATAGTCGTTGTGAATGAAGGAGTCAACGGTTAGGCTTAATAATACGCTAAATTCACTGCAATGCAATGTAGTTTTTAAATACATTAAAATATGACTTTAGTGCATAAATTGTAGGATAAAAACTCTATCATAAAAGCCAGAGTAACAGTCAGGGAGTTCAAGTACAACAATTGCAATTGTTCCGGAAAGAAGCCTCAATTGCTGCGTAAAATTCAGTTTTATTCAAAAGGATAACTTGTTATTTACACTGAAGTGACAAAAGTCATGGGATACCTCTTAATATCGTGTCGGCCCTCCTTTTGCCCGGCGAAGTGCAACAACTCGACGTGGCATGGACTCAACAAGTCGTTGGAAGTCTTCTGCAGGAATATTGAGCCATGCTGTCTCGATAGACGTCCATAATTGTGAAAGCGTTGATGGGGCAGGATTTTGGGCACGAACAGACCTCTCGATGGTGTCCCATAAATGCTCAATGGGATTCATGTCGGGCGATCTAGGTGGCCAAATCATTCGTTGGAATTGTCCAGAATTTTCTTCAAACCAATTGCGAACAGTTGTGGCCCGGTGACATGGCGCATTGTCATCCATAAAAATCCCATCGTTGTTTGGGTACATGAAGTCCATGAATGGCTGCAAGTGATCTCCAAGTAGCTGCACATAAGCATTTCCAGTCAATGTTCGGTCCAGTCGCACTAGAGGACCAAGTCCATGCCATGAAAAAACAGCCCACACCATTACGGAGCCACCACCAGCTTGAACAGTGCCTTGCTGACAGTTTGGGTCCATGGCTTCGTGGGGTCTGCGCCACACTCGAACCCTACCATCGGCTCTTACCAGCTGAAATCGTGACTCATCGGACCAGGCCACGGTTTTCCATTCATCTAGGGACCAACCGATATGCTCACGTGCCCACGAGAGTCGCTGCAAGCGATGTCGTTCTGTCAGTAAAGGCACTCGAGTCGGTCTTCTGCTGGAATAGCCCAAGAAATCCAAATTTCTCCGCACAGTTCTAGCAGACACGTCCATTGTACGTCCCACATTGATTTCTACGGTGATTTGACGCAGTGTTGCTTGTCTGTTAGAATTTACGACTCTTTGCAGACGTCGCCGGTCTCGATCTTTAAGTGCAGGCGGTCGACCACTGCGCTGTCCATGGTGGGATGTTATGCCTGAAATTTCATACTCTCGGCACACTCTTGACACAGTGGATCTGGGAATGTTGAATTCTCTAACGATTTCCGAAATGGCATGACCCATGCGTCTAGCTCCAACTAACATTCCGCGTTCAAAGTCTGTTAATTCACGTCGTGCGGTCATCATCACGTTAAAACCTCTTCACATGAATAATTTGA
Organism: Uloborus plumipes; assembly: GCA_038373865.1. Lineage (NCBI taxonomy): Eukaryota > Metazoa > Arthropoda > Arachnida > Araneae > Uloboridae > Uloborus > Uloborus plumipes. The sequence continues at coordinate 32,519 of JAXGGA010010545.1, read as the reverse complement.
ACAGAAATGAAAGCTCTGTAAAAGCACTGCGCATTTATACCTGTTCTATGCGATGCTACTGCCATCTGAAAATTTGCATATTGCTATCCCATGACTTTTGTCACTTCAGTGTATATTTACGTGTACTTGTTATTTATATTTATATTACGTGTGTTATGTTAAGTGAACAATAAACAAGTGCATTTTTGTTACTTTGGAATGCGTAAATAATGTAAAAAGCACAGTCGTTGTCAGGGGTGCCCATCCCCCCCCAAGCTCAATGGCGCAAATTCCGCCCCCTAAAATTTTCACAACCCTCTTGTGCTTGTTATTTTTTATTTTTACCCATCTTTTTTATTGCTTTATTTTTTTAAATGTTACTTATTTATTTTTTTAATATTATTTATTTATTTTTTTAAATTATAATAACTATTTTTATATATTATTAATTTTTTTAAAAATACTAATAATGCGCAGAATAGAATCGCTTTTTTTCTCTTCCAGATATTCCAAGCATACACACTAAATAAATAAAGAGATAAATAAATAATAATAATAAAGAAATAAGGAATATAATTTAAATTGCAAAAATTAAAATAAATTAATTAATTTTTAACCCCCCCCCCCCAAATGTTGATGGCGCAACTTGCGCCATAACCCCCCCTTGTGGGCACCCCTGGTCGTTGTGCATGAATGAGTCAACGGTTAGGCTTAATAAAACGCGTAATTTATTGCATTGGAATGTAGTTTTTAAAACAATAAAAATTGATTTTATTGGATAAATTTCAGGGTACTCCCTCATAAAATTCAAAGTAAATTTGAGATGAATTTCCAACTTAAAAATTTTAATGAAACTGAGAAAAGAAAGCAACCTAAGAATTAGGTAACCTTATGGGTTGGTAGTCTGCTACTCAGTACATTTAATTCCGCTATATGTTTACTTTAGTTAAGAATAAATTGCTACTTCGTTATTTAAAATAAATTCTGCCAATTGAATACAAATGTTAGCATATAATGTTAGGCACTGCAAATCTTAATACTATTATAAATGCGAAAGTTTGGATGTTTGGATGTTTGGATGTTTGGATGTTTGTTCCTCTTTCACGCAAAAACTACTGAACGGATTTTCATGAAACTTTTACCATAATGTAGCTTATACATCAGAATAACACATCTTAATCTTACTACTATTATATATGCGAAAGTTTGTATGGATGGATGGATGGATGTATGGATGGATGTATGTTTGTTCCTCTTTCACGCAAAAACTACTGAATGGATTTTGATGAAACTTTTACCACAATGTAGCTTATACATCAGAATAACACATAGGCTATAATTTAAAACGATATTCAAAAAAGTTCGATCGGTAGCGCCTTTTTCATTCCAATTTAAGGTACATTATTTCTCATTAATCAAAAGGCATTGACCAAACTAATTCAGTATTTAGTGTATCATCTCAACTCCCTGTCGAAAGCTATAATTGCGGGCATCATTTCTTCTTTCCGTATTTAATGTTCAAGGCTTTTCTCAAGTCAAATCATGAAGGTTTTTTTTCCAGCTTCATGGGGAATATCCAGGCTTTTACCATGATTTGTATTTAAAACGTTTTGTATAGTCTTAGTTGTATAAGTAGAATATTTATCCTTAAGCAATGTGTTTCTTAATGTGCATTGCTGCGTGAAAATATTATTTCTTTAGAATAAATTGTATTCCTTTATTAGTAAATTGTTCACTGTATCAATTATTTTCACAAGTTTCGTAAATTTGTCGGTCCTGCTTAATCGGGTAACGGATAAACGAATAAAATATCCTGGAACTGGATATTTCCCATGCCATAGTCGCAATACTAAAGATTCCGTTTAATCGAATTCTCCGCTTAATCAAATAATATTTCTTGGATCCGACAGTATTCGTTTGAGCGGGGCCGACAGTATATGTTTTAGAGTATCGGTAATGTAATCGCTTGAAGAGATTGGCAACTAATAAATGGATTGGGTTCATTATTTTCCAATTTAATGGAACTTTAAATACAACTTTACGGTATTTTTAAAAAAAATTTGCGCTGACTGGGCGGGTACTTACAATCGGTCACTTAGAATCCAATCGAACAGGTATCTTGCCGAATTTGTTGCAAGAATATTATAATAACTATATATTGGTAATTTTTTCAACTGACGCCAGTTTTGGCGCCAAAGACTATGTAATAATACTTTACTTCTTACATGATATAACTAAAATAAAACGATTGTTGTCTGATATTTGTAGACTGCGCCAAAATCTTAATCATCGAGATAATACTCCCACAGTTGAAGAAAAGTTCAGGCTTTTTTTTTTTTTTTTTTGCCAATCCCGTACGTTGTCATTAAAAAAACTTTTAAAACTTATGTCAAAGCGTAAAGTAATCCGCATACGAAATTAATCAAACCCCAAAACTAAAATTACCAATAATTTGTGTTTTTCGCACAAATAATTGTCAAATGCTCCCTACAAATTTCGAAATCACTTAGGACAAAAACTTTTAGCGTCATTTCATGGTCAGCAATATTTTCTCAACATTAAATGACAATTTTTCTTTGACAAAAATTACTGACTTAATAATACTTAAGCATATTTTCATAAAATAGGGAGGGGAGCAAAAGTATCCTAGGTATCCCAAAACAATTACCGCAAATTTAGCGACATTTTAAATCGTCAAAGCGGTACGTTTTGAGTTCTTTTAGTTTAGGAAAAAAAAAGCGATTATAAATTGGTTCTCAATATTTTCACTGGCCCAGGCAACGCCGGGTATTTTTGCTAGTACTATTATAAATGCGAAAGTTTGGATGTTTGGATGTTTGGATGTTTGGATGTTTGTTCCTCTTTCACGCAAAAACTACTGAACGGATTTTCATGAAACTTTTACCATAATGTAGCTTATACATCAGAATAACACATAGGCTATAATTTATAACGATATTCGAAAAAGTTCGATTGGTAGCGCTTTTTTCATTCCAATTTAAGGTACATTTTTCGCATAAATCCGCGAAGGCTTTCAACAAACTAATTCAGTATTTAGTGTATCATCTCAACTCCCTGTCGATAGCTAGAATTGCGTGTATCATTTCCGCTTTTCGCATTAAATGTTCAAGGCTTTTCTCAAGTCAAATCAAAATGTAATTTTTTTTCAGCTTCATATTTAATATCCAGGCTTTTACATAGACATTGGAAACGCTCGCGCTCCCGCTCTCTAATTAGCTTATCATGATTTTTACTTAAAACATTTTGTAGTCTTAGTTTTAAGTTGCTTTGAGACGTGCAAATATTATTTTGTAGAATAAATTGTATTCCTTTATTAGAAGATTGTTCACTACGTTAATTATTTTCTCGAGTTTTGTAAATATGTGTCTTAGAGTATCGATAACGTAACCGCTAGAAGAGATTGGCAACTAATAAATAGATTAGGTTCATTATTTTCCAATTTGATGGAGTTTTAAATACAACTTAACGGCATTTTTTAAAATTTGTTTGCGTTGATTTGTCACTGTCTCGGGGTACTTATAATAGGGCAGTTTCTTAGTATCCGATTGAACAGGAATTTTGCTAAATTTGGTGCAAGATTTTAGTAACTGAGATTCTCGGCGATTTTTTCAACTGACACCAGTTTTTGTGCCAAAGACTACGTAATAATACTTTACTTTTTACACGACGTAACCAAAATAAAACGATTATTGTCTGATATTTATCGACTGCGGCAAAATCTTAATCATCGATATAATACTCCCATATTTGAAAAGTTGAGTTTTTTCTTTTCTTTTGTTTTCCGATTCCATATGTATGCATTAAAAACCTTTTTAAAAGTATGTCAAAAAGTAAAGTAATCCACATACTAAATTAATAAAACCCTTAAACAAGTCTAAAATTACCATTAATTTACATTTTTGCACAAATAATTGCTAAATGTTTCCTATTAATTTCGAAATCATTAAGACAAAAACTTTTAACGTCATTTTATAGTCCGCAATAGTATATCAGCATTTGATGACTATTTCTCTGACAAAAATTAGTGACATAATAATACTTAATGTATTTTCATAAAGTAAGGAGGGGAGCAAAATTATCCTAGGTGTCCCAAAACAGTTTACCCAAAAACTTGGCGACATTTTAAGAATCGTCAAAGCGGCAAGTTTTGAGTTCCTTCAGTTCAGGAAAAAAGAAACAAAGGTGAGTATATAAATTGTTTCTCAATATTATTACTGACCCAGGCAACGCCGGGTATTTTTGCTAGTGCTAAATAAATCTGAATAGGCTATCGGTACTTGAGTTTTAGAATGATAACTGCTTGTTTGAAGAGGAAAATGTCACCTGAAATTTTTAAGAATAATGTCAGTAAATGCACCGTTATTAAGGGAAATTGTACGTGGGAACAGTTATTGCAATTAATGCATTCTGCGGAAATTTCTGCCCTTCAAAATTCAAAAATGTTCTCTCTAAAGACAATTGTTAAATTTTAACATTATTATTCAATTATTTAGTAATAATTTTAAGTTGGATAAATTTACTCTTCTCGTTTTAATATTATATTATACATAATTTCACTCTTCTGACTCGATGTATTGGTATTTGCTGTAATGGTAATGTACTGTATTTAGAGACATGGCTGCAGAAGAAAAATCCATGGTGGGACTAACCAATTTTTTGGACCTAGATATATACGAAAAAAAAATAGTTTACATATTTTAATATTTATTTTTCCATTTGACAGATTTACTTTGTAAATTCGGTTTTCTTTGCCACTTCACTGAACATTTTAACTAATATTAGAAATACAAAATTCAGATAAAAATAATACATAAGCAGAAACAAAAATGATAACAAAGACAAAACAATTACAACCATTGTAGTACGAATGATATTACTATAAAGTACAAAAGAAGAATTTGCTGATATCGATGATGCGGAAGAATTAAAAAAAAAGATAAAATGTTGAAGTACATTATCTTCCTGAGTTTTGAAGCCTATATACATGATAAAAAAATGTAACTTAACTAATGTACTTATCAAGTTTTACAATTAAATTTTAAAGAAGAGCTTATTTAAGAATATGACCAATTCTACGTGTACCAATTATTACAATAAAAAATAATGAAGATTTTGCCGAAAAAAACACTGAATAATTTTTTTCCTGTATTCTATCAAATAAGAATAAAATATAATATTAGTAAAATAATACTAAAAATTATAATAGTAGCAATAAATAAAACGTTTACTTTTTTATTAGCATTTTATCATACACACTCCTAAAGCGTTACATTTTTTAAATAATCGGATTCACAGTCCACAATTCACCGCAATTTGGATTTTAGTCAATTTATAACATAAAACTGCTTAAAAATTAATATAAGCGCATAGAAATCTGAATTGTTTATCTTTTTATGCAGTAATAAGTATCGAAGATATCATAAATTCCCCATTTTCTATCTTGGTCGACCAAAAAAGTCAAAAACTAACCGGTATACTTTAGATTAAACGGTAAATTGAATACATATGGGACTATCTTTAATTTTACATTCATACATTTTTAATTTCAACATTTAAATAGCTTTAAACCAACTCTTTGCGGGAAAATGATACATTTCTGATACCAATCTATGCAAGGTATATAACTATAATTTCTGCGACGGTATGATCCATTTCAGTAACTAATCAATGCAATACAAATTTGACTTTACACTGATTATTTTTTTCTCGACTAATCGCAGTGTCCACAGTAGTATAAATCATTTCATATCTTTGTTTACAAATGAAGTTAGAAATTAGCTGGGATATATTGGACAATTGATTTTTGCTAATCGACAGTATAAATACGACTTGTATTTCATTCTTTTTTGACAAATAATCGTACGCACTGTCCAAGTTTGCTTGAACTAATTATTTTCTCTGTCTTCAAGTGAAGTCGGACATTAACTGAAAGATAATTAATAACCAATCTTGGATTGCACAATAACGACTTTTCTACTCTTTTTCTTTTCTTTCTTTTTTTTTAAACACATAGTACACTGTATCCAATATGTCTATAGTCCCATCTACCGAGCTTTGTCGACAATTGAAGTCACAAATTAACCGGTAACTATTGATTGATAATATTAATATCTCTTGTTGTGTTTGTTAAATTAGTAACATTTGAAAATCATTATTGCTATAAAACTTACTTTCTTTTATAAATAAAACAGCATACTTTCATCAAATAGAAAACTTAGAAGAAAAAAGTCTGATTCTTCGCTAGTTTCCCCTTTCCGCTTTGAATTTTATGAGTATTTTTTCATTTTAAAATTTTAAAAATACCCTCAACCCTACTCTTTGTAACTGCTCGATGCATTGATGTCACCAATCATTGCGATACAAATCTGACTTTTGATTTTTTTTGGTAACAGATCACACTCAATGTCCAAGATACCAGCAAATCCCCCTTCCTATCCTTGTCGACAAGTTACGTCAGTAGCAACTCCCCTCTCCCCATCACACCAACATGCTACCCCACATCCTATTCAACCCCAACACATGTCCTACAATGTAATTTTTAATAACCTACGCTTGGCGCGTGCCGAAGCAGAACCAATCAGCACCACTCCATACAAAACCTTACCCCCTATTGAAAGCAATAAGTCAACTCATACATAAGCAAAGGCGGGAAAAAAAGGGGATCCGTAAAAAATCGCGATCTTTAAGATTTATGTGTATCAACTGCGAAATGAAAGAAGAAAAAAAAAGAATCAATCGTTGTGGGAGGGGAGGTTTTTGAAATCATGAGTCATGGGGATAGGTCCCCTTATACTGCGAGGGTGAGGAAATTGGATCACGCTTCCGTTTCATGCGTATCAATGAATGCGGGTGGAAATGAATTTATCACTCCGTAATGTGAATGGGTGGATTCAAGTGGTTTTTAGTTTTAGCTTCCACTTGAAATGGAAATCCACGCACATTTTTTTTTTTTAATTTCAATTATGTTAGTGTAGAGTTTGCGTTTTGAAATACACACTTAAAGCTAAAATTTTAACTGTTAAGAAATTAAAAAAAAAAAAATGCCTGTGCGCGTGTGTTTTGCACGAATTTTTCTGATTAAATTTTTTAATTGTCTAATTAATAATGTCGCAAAAACAATCTGAGTCATCAAGTAATGTCTACATGTTACAGAGTGTATAATAGAACGATTAGTCATTTTTTTTTTCATTCGTCACTTAAAAATCTGAATAGATGGGTTCAAGCAGTTTTCAATTTTAGAAAGCGATTAAATGCCTTAACGTTTTGAGCTTATCTTTATCTTTTTTTTTATCTTTTTTTTTTACAAATGTGATTACGCTTATGTAAAATTGTGTATTTTTTTGAAAAAAAAATCTAACTTTATTTTTATTCGGTGATATTTCCTTTTAATATTACAACTGTCTTAAAAAAGTTAAAAATTTGCTATTTCCGGCCAAATTATTTTATTGTTCAATTTTTAACTGTAGGATTAATAATGAGAATTTTTCAAATAAGTAATCTAACTTTTAATAAATGCATAGCAAAAAGATTGTGCAGGCAAATGTTTCCCCACTTTAGCGCTTCTTCAGTAAGCCAGATAGTTACAGTTTTCAATTTTGCTTTACACTTGAGATGGTAATTCGCACCCAAAACGTAGGATGAGCGATTTTTTTTTAATTTTTTTATTTAAGTTGTTTTCATGTATTTGCGTATTATGTATTTTGACTGAAACTCTTAATTTAGTTTTTAATTCTTAGTACCTTTAACAATATACTGATCCAAAATAATGTATGTATACGTTTTTAACTGATGCATCCATTGTCTGTCCCTTAATCATTTGCGTGTTTGTTGATTACACAAGGTTTAAATCTACAACAACTAATAGTCTTTATATTAAAGTGTATAGCAGGAGGATTATAGAGAAATTTTTACTCAGTTCATCTCTTCTGAAAATAATTGGATGGAATGAAAGATTTTTCAGTTTTAATTAAGTAACTGCCGAAGTAATAAATTTAAACTAAATATAACAACTTTCTAAATAAATAAAAATATTTTTTGTCCGAAACACTTGTTGATTACGTTTTAACTGCCAATATAATAATGTTTATTTTAAGTCTATAAAGTTACACTGTTTAATAAGGGAGTTAGGTCAAAAAGAATGTATAGACAAAATTTTGTTTAAATAGTCGCTTTGTATTATAATGACTGAATTAAAATAAATAAATAAAAACAGTTTTAGCTTCCATTAAAGTGAAAATTCACGCACAAAGCATGAACATTTTTCACCTGCATTTAGGTTCTTGTTAAATTTTACCTCTGAAGATAGCAATTTCCTGCTTAATTTTGTTATTGTTAGTAAATTTTAATGTTGCATTGCAAAGAATATAAAACTATACACACCTGTTTTAACTTAGTTTTTTTTTCTCCCTCGGAAATAAATACATATGCTTCTTGCAGCATAGCTTAAAAATGCATTTACGTTGTATGTTTAAATTATGATAAATATGCAGCTGAAATGCATATCAACCAAAAAGTTGTGCAAAGAATATTTTGCGAATGGAATATTTTTCATTTCTTCTTGTCACACTAGCTCTATCTGAAACAATACTCAGGTGCTGAGACACAAAAAAGAAAACAACTGCCAAGATAAAGAATTTCAAGAACGATTCCGATGTCAATACAACATCGAAAAAAATATTGATACGAAAAAAATGGGGACAGATATATCCTGAATTTTTTGCTATCGATTATGGTGTGGACATTCTTATTGGTAACACTGTCCACCTACTGGATGTATTTGTTTTCTATCCTCTTGGGGAAACTAACTCTTCTTAATAGATCCCATAAAAGTAGAGATATTTGTGATTTGCGGGCCTGCGATCGTTGGTTAAGGTTTTCTTGTCTTTTATCATTCATTTCTTTGTCTTCTGGGTTCTTTGGTTGTTTTAGCGTTTATTTACTTGAAATAAAAAGAGGTGTTTATCTTTGCTTAGGGCTTTCATAGTTTGGGTCTTCTTCAACGCTAGTTTCCTTCGAACTACTGTCTTCCATATTTTTGAAATTTATTTGTACTTAATATTTCTTACTTTTTCCAATAAAAGACACATATGAAAGAAATATTTATTTTTCTTACGCCAAAATTTCATTGTAAAGTTCTCCTTCTTTCCTCTCCTATTTTTTTAAATTTTCTGAAAAGAAAAATAATTAGGAATTTACATTAAAATATTTGTCTGTATTTCGCTCTCTATATCAAGTAAGCAAAACTTGGAGTTAGCTTTTTCAGCTCAGAAACATAAGATACACGTAAAAAGTCAATTGTTAAGTTGTTCAGCATCATCAAATTGAGAAATAATGACATTTTTCGCATATTAATTGGAAAAAAAAAACTGGAAATGCATTCCAGCATTTAGTTGTCGGGTATGGTAGTTGAATAGAGTGACCTCCACATTCACATGGCATGAACCCTTAGACTTTTTTTAGAAAGAAAACAGCACGCAGCGAGTGTGTGCAACCCAACCACAAACATGGCATGGACTTTGAAGACAAATTTCGTACGTTACCGTTTCTGAGATAAGAATGCTAATTTTGAGTTTTTCCGCAAGCAGCGTTGTAAGTGGCTTCAGTGTGTAGCAACTTTAATATACCTAGACCCGATTGTTCAGTTTTTTGCTGTTCTGAAGTTGTCATAAATTGTTTAAATACTTCATGTTTTTATGTTGTTGATTTGCAATATACTTAATTTCACACAAAGATGTCACACCTGTATATTACCTTATCCTGCTTTAAACTATTTTGCATTATATTAATAGATCTGGCGATAAAACAAAGAACTGGAACCAGGTTGGATTTTTTTTTATTCAAATTTTGGAAACATGGTGAATGACGCGAAATAATTTAATAATTTTTCAGCTGTGACATTTTTTTTAAATTTACTAGAGATTTAAAAAAATTATATGTTTAATTTTGTATTTTATTATATTTATTTATTTAGTTATCGGCTCTTGACATATATTCCGAACATATATTCACACATATTTGGGAGTTTATATTACATTTAATTTCACAAACTAAATACAAAATAAAACATTTAAGCATTTTATTTCAATTTTTCTACCCGTAAAAGAGTTTTGGTGTGAATAATTTACTGTTCAGATAAAAGGGCTGTAGCATTCAAGCTATATTCCTTTCAGAGAGTTTAATCTTCTAAGTATTAAATCTAATGCTGTTTTTGCTCTTGCGTTTATTATTTGGAATTATTATAATGTGACTTGGTCGCGAGCTCTTCCACCACCCTTGTATACTGCTACCGGGGCTTCATAATGGGAACCGAGTCAAGGTGAATATGCCATTAAAACTACACTACCATATTTCCTGGTTCAAAAAACAAGCTATTGCGTAGAGCGCTTAGTACGCTGTAAAAAATGAATATTGTTTTAACAGAAAAACTGCAGCTAATTTGATTGCAATAAACTGAAAGATTGCTAATTTTACAGTAATGAACTGTAAAACTTATAATCTTTACAGTACAAAGCTGTAAAAATGCTAATTTTACAGTAATAAACCGTTTCATTATCGTGCATTTACAGTTTTAAACTGGAAGCTCTGCTACCAGTATTATACTGTTGTTTTCACTGCATAATACAGCTAAATTTTACGGCAATAAACTGTAAAATTGTTAGGTTTACAGTAAGAAAGTGTAAAATTGCCAGTTTTACAGTTTATCACTGTGCATTTTACAGTTTTAAATTGGAACCTCGGCTTCCAGTACTATACTGTAAAAACAGCAGTTCATTTTTTTTCAGTGTAGTACTACTGCAACATGCAATACACCACCAACTCGTTTATGCCATCCATGGACTAGACAAGACTAGAGTAGACAACATGAACTGTGCAACAGTAACTATCCACTTCAATGGTGGACCCGCTCTTTTACCGAACTGACCAGTCCTGGAATGGATAGGCAAATGTTGCTTGACCATACGTTTTAAAATGTGTGCTTGCATTTCTGACTTTAATTCGAAATTACAAGTACTTTTTTGCCTTTTTTTTTCTGCCAGTCCATTAAAGCATTTTTTTTATGTTTTTTTTTTTCCTCCTCATTCTGAAACTTTGCAATCATTCAGATTTAAAAATAAAAATGCATTTTTAGCAATCTTCTTGATTAAAATATGCATGTTTATACTTTTCACTTCTATTGTCTACTCTTTGCATTTTTTTTTTTTGGAACATTTCTTTTAGTATTTAAGAAATTTTATAATAAAAGTCAGAATTAATTTTCAGTCTCCTAAATATTTAGCTTAGGGAAGTAATTTATTTTATTCGCAAGAGAATGACAAAACATTTTTGTTTCGTTCGTAGAAAATTAAAATTGGCTTTTTCTTTTTGAAACGATATGAATTGTAAGCATTTTTGTAACAATTATTTTTAAAATATTTAAGCCGAAAATAAACTTTTTTTCTTGTTAATATCCTTCGACATGATTTAAATTCAAATCGCAAATGAAAAATAAAACGAAAAATGCTTAAAATCTGAAATTACTCAATTGTAACAACTATTGTAGAAAAAAAATAATAAACTGTCTGGGTTCTTGAAATTTACAAATTCAAGCTTTAATGGGATGGTTTTGATTAAGCAGGGAATGAGTTAATGTTTCAAAACGTTTGTTGAATTGCTGGATAAAGATTAAGTTTTGAGTTACATTTTCCGGATGAAATTTAGTTCTTGAATCAATGACATTGCCCTAGTTTTACACGAAAAGGAATATATGTATATAAAAATGAATGTATGTAAGTTTGTTTCCTATACAAATCCAGTTTTCGTCGTATTTTCATCAAAATTGGCGCAGAGGTTCCTTGATGCACGATAATTCACATAGGTGGGGTTTTGAAATTTTAAAAAAATCCAAAAAGTTAAAAATTCCCTTTTTTGTTCAAAATGGCCATTTTCTTTAAATTTTTAATATATAGAATAATACGGAACATGACATATCTGCCGCAAATTTTATCCCCCTTTTTTCCGAATGGGACATTTCCTCCGCGACTCCTATTCCCCCTCTGACTGGCACAGGACAAATCCGCCGCGCCATTTCCAAGGGTGAGAAAGGGGTTACTGATTTAAAATTTTCATTCTTGGCGACACATCTTCATTTGGCGACAAAGACCTAATCTAAAAAGCGGAATTTATTCCCGGACTACTTATATTACGGGGGAAATCGCAAAGAAGTCAAAAAAAAGAAAAGAAACACAATGCAGTGTAAATCAATTTAAACTTCGCCAATTTTACTTCGCCAAATATTACACTCTACCAGCTCAATCGGCGGATTTGTCCTGTCGCACAGAAACGGCGGGGAGAGACGCGGCGGAAATGTCTCATAAGGTGGATGATAGAGATAAATTTTGCGGCGGAAATGTCCTACGTTGCGGCGGAAATGTCCTGTGCCCGAATAATAGACATGAGCCTTTTAGCATACAAGTTAAAAAAATTTAACACATTAATAATGAGTATTTTATAACAAAGATTATGATTTACAATGAGTTATGAATTTAAGGCTCACCTATTTCATTTTAGCATGCAATAAGTCAAACATAAAGTTGAAACATTAAGCTAGTACCTTATAAAAGGGACCATAGTCATAAAAATGTAAAATGTTTACTCAAGATATAAATAGAGAATTTATATCTTGAACGCGAGGAATTATCTGTAATTAGCCTTAATAATAAGGAATAGTGGGATATGTTAGAGCTTTAGCCAAATCGTCAAATTTTTGTGTTGGTAGCTATTTAAAATTTTAAAAAATGGTCTTGTCTTACATGTCTGCTCTTATTCACGCTGTTTTCAGAAGTTAACTTCTATAATATTTTGCACTGGATGGGTATTTATAGATTGAGTCAACGAAGCTAAAGTATTTTGGCAATTATATAATAAAAATTCCACTTTTCCTAGCAAAAAAAGATCTTATTTCATTTCATTTCAATACTATATGTATATATATTTTTTTATTTATCGTGACGAAATACTTTTTGTAGTAAAATGAATTTTTTAAAATGTGAGTTCGGCTTCAACTAATCAAAACTACTGCCTTGTCTTACTGTAATACTTTAAACTTAACCCTACACTGCATAGCGTTGTCAATTGGATACATGGACTTTTTTTCCTTTTGACCAAGCATAGGGCAACTCAAGCATAAAAAGCAAGTATTAGATATCTTTAAAGCAAATATAACCATATATATCCAAAATTAAATCTTTAAAAATGTTTCCAATGTTTTCTTATTACATTAAAAAATATATATAGTTCTTTCAGAGAACAAAAAATCATGCAGTGTAGGGTTAAAGCACAAGACTCAAACACACACAAAAATAATTTCATATTTTTTAGATGCTTGCAATGTATGATAAACATACGCTTGCATTTTAACATAACATTGACTCGTTATTCCACGAATGCAAATCGTAACATTTCAGGATATAAATTGTTTGTACTGCGTTAATTGAAATACTTTTTCTTCTTCCTAACTCAAATTTCGTGTTGAATGTGCAGTTTTTAGTAAAAAAAAAACAAACAAACAAAATGACCCTAACTAGAGTGGAATTTGTGTGCATTTTTAACTTTTCTCCCCTTTACATCCGCATTTTAACTTCACTTCGACCTAAGAGCAGTTATGTGCTTAATTTATTTTCTTCTAGAATAAGTCACTAAAAGTGTGATACACGTCCTCTTATGTAGATAGCGTAATTGACTTGATAAACGACGATGAAAGTAGTCTGGAATACTTGAATAAATGCACTTAAAGGTATCTTCTCAATCTCTTTATTTTCCGTAAATAGAGCAGGTTAATATTTTTTGCGACAACATCCATGTTTTCAAAGGTTTTTTTTTACGTTATCCTGGTTTTTACAACATCCATTAACCAACACGACTTCAGAAAAATATCTTTGTTAAAATGCTTTCGAATACTTTAAGTGTAAAGCGTTTTATTTTTAGACATCATTTTTCAACGTAGGTGATTAGAATCCTTTCTTCATTTTTATACGTGCCAAAAAACTTTAGGTCTGAGGGAGAAAAAAGATGGGGATAGCGTTAGCTGCCTTACATCATTTTTTAGTAAGCCACCATGCTGGCATCTCTTGATTATTTTTCAGATCTATATATATGAAAATGAATGTATGTATCTTTGCACCTATGTATGTATGTATGTCCTTTATAAACGGATTTCGCTAAAAATTTCATAGTGTGTGTGTGCGTCCTCACTAACCACACCAAGAGACCAATTAGAAAAAAAAATATGACAGGCAGTTCTTTTTTTTATTCCAATTTTAGTTGAAACTTCCACATAAAATCTATAATTATTTAAAATCTTTTCTTCATTAAAATTATTATTTAGTGCTTCATCTCAACTCTCCTCGACAGCTTTTTTGGCGTTTAATATTTTATTTGCTTCGCGTGGTTTTCTGAGGCTTCTCTCAATTCTAATAGTTAAGAAATGTTTCTTTCGTGAGTATTCACCTTCGAATATGAAACCCACTGCTGGGTATTGGATTTCGCATGTTGCATTTTAATCCGTGCGACACCGGGTACATCCACTTGTTTCCTATAAATGAGTTAAGTACAAAAATATTATTACAAATTTTTTTACAAAATCCAATTTTTTGCCTTCGACATCGAGTCCTTGACTCTGACTCCAACTCCGCAGCCATGCAGAAATGCGGGCATGGAAAAAATGATTGACTCCTACTATTAGAATTTTAGAGCCTTTGACTCTGACTTCTTCTGTCGAAGCTGAAAGCTGTCCAGCTTTCCATCTCCAACTCTGAATTTTCGACTCGAACTCAGCAAGCAGAAATGCAGGCTGGGAAAAAGGACTGAATTCTACTCTTAAGAGATATCTGTGCATACGATTTTGTCCATTTATTTACTTGTTTATTATTATTATTATTTATTCATTTTTCTTTTTTTTCAGACAGTTTTTTTCCAAACAAAAAATGATAATTTATGAAATAATTTTATAACTTAATTTTTTATTTATTTACTTTTATTTATTGAAAATGGGTTAAAAATTAAATTCGAGACATTTCATGTACGAGTTTACGACTTTTTTTATTCCTTTATTTAATTTTTGCGTGTCTATTTCACCAGATGAGAAGTGCTGAAAAGTTATGCTTGACATAATTTGCAGTCTCGGATACTTGAGAGAGATTTATCAGATGCTAAAATGCCGATGTCGATAAACGGGAACTTAGGCTCATTTAGTTCTTGACAGAACTTCTTGTTACCTTTTAAACTAATGCATCAAGAAATAAATTCTTGATTGCCTTGTCAAAAACTGCATGTATAATATGCGATTATTTTAAAGATGTTCCAGAATTGTCTTTTGTCTGATGTAGAACAATAGAGTAAAATACAAATCATTTAAATCCCTTCAAACATTTCTTAAATTACTTCAAATATTTATAACTTAGTATTATTGTTATTAACAGCCTTTTTTAACAGTACACGCACCTTCTCATTTAATAAATTAGTTACTATGGGTTAAACTCTAGCATTCAAAACTATTTAAAGATTTTATTTGTCAGAAATAGACGTTAAAAAGTACTATGTTTAGCAACATCGATGTTTTGGGTCGATTGTATCAATACCATCAATGTCTCATTTTTTTTCATTGATGCCGTACCCCTAACTTATAGTATTTTATTCATTTATTTAATTTATTTTTTGCTGACTTTCAAATAATTTTGTCGATGATTTCTTCACAACTCATATGCTTCTGAAATTATAAAAAACCTTCAACTAACCTTTCTACGAGATATATTCCAGAAAGTTCATTGTCTGAACAAGTCCTGTGTCTTTTAGTTTTACGAGGAATCCTAATCCCTTTTTTATGTAACAACTCATCCACAAGTTTGGAAAGGCATCTGAAAAGCTCAAAAGAGACTTTTTATCAGAAAACTTGACTTAAGCCTTACCCAAAGACACTGTCATTTTCAGTAATAAGGAAACTTTAATGCCATCATATTGAGTGTGAAAGCTTTGTACAGCTGATGTCAGGTCAAAATTGTGGAGCAGAATTTTCTGTGTTGCTGCGATATCCCTTATATTTAAGGCAGTAAAAATTTCATGTTACACGTATTTCGTATTTTATATTTTTTTATAAATGTAATGTCAGTAAGTAGTAGCTGTGAAAAATTGAGTTGTATTTTTCCTCTTTTTACTATGTATTTTCTATTGTACAAAACATTATCTCGAGTCATTTATAAAAGCAAGTAAGTTGCATTTTTCAAATCATATATTTTTCAACAAAAGACTAAACGAGCCAGGCCCGTCATTCAGGGGGGTCAGTACCCCCTGAATTTTTGAAATCAATTTATTTGCATATAAGTGAGCGGTTTTGGTCATTTGTTGGTAATTTTTACATTGTGTGTACACCCTTTGTCCCCCATGAAAAAACTGAGATGATGGGCCTGAATTGAGCCTACTTTCCCGTTTAGCAACATCAACATTATAGCATATTCATCAATATTCTCTCAATTGTCTAAGACTGCAAATGTATATTAAATATATATTTTTAGTACTTAATTCCGAATTTTTGACTCAACAACAAAAATAGTTCGTTCAAATCAGAATCTTCAGCCAAACGTTAATAGGGGTGGCTGTTCTTGTGAGATGTTCAACATTTGACGAAGAGTGGTTCAAATTAAAAAGTCAAAGTGCTTTGTCCTCGCCGAGATCTTCTGCACGAAAAAGTATGTTCAAATCGGATTGTTCTTTAAAAAAATATTGGGAGGAGAGTCATTAAAGCCAAAGATTCATTGGAGGGGGAGAGCAGGCAATAAAAATACAAATTTGAATGGATACTGAAGAACGTTTTTTTTTTTTGTCTTAAATAATCACAAACGTATATGGTATTTTTTAATAAAAAGCTAAAAGTTGCTGTGTGTGTTTTTTTTTTTTTTTTTTTTTTTAATTTTTGCTTTGAAATAAATACACAAGTCGGCACGGGTGGAGAAAAAATTGCGATTTTTTTACGGAATGGCAAAATGAATGTTTGAAATACATTTGGGTAACTGTTTTTTAGTGTGTTGCTTTACGAAGAAGAAATTAATTAAAAAAGTGAGAGACTTAATTGTTTTGAATAAAACATCACATAAATGGAGAGCATACCTATGATTTTCTGCTCCATAAAATTATCTTTTTCACAATTTATAAAAACGTACAAATCCAAATATATTTTATGCAAAATAGTTAAAAATTGATACATATTTCTTTTTTGGACATTCTTTCGTTCAGAGATAAACTCTCTTACTTATTTTTCCAATAAATGTTTCTCTGGTTTCTTAAATAAGCAATTCAATTTTTCAAGATAGTGAGATAGAAAGCCACTATTAGACCATGAAAGAAGAAAAAAGTATATTCTAGCAAAATATACATTTATAATCACAGAAACGTTATTTCTCAATTATGTATAAATTTTTAAGGTTATACGTGCATTTTACATGTACTTGTATTACCTTTAAAATGTACTACAGCTATGTATGCATATTATGTTGTTTTTCTATGTACTACTGTAAAGAGAAATTAATTTTCCATTGGGATATTTTAAGTCTATAAAAGCAAAAATGTGTAATCAGAAGTGCACTATTTGCTCTTACATGACCCTTCCACTCACAAAATAGTACTTCAATTTTCGTTTTCGACGAACAATGGGAGAGGCCAAATTATTTTTCTACTTCATCTTTAATGACGTTTCTTAGCTGCGCAATGGAAAAAGCAAGAATTTCCAGAAGCTGCTCTCAGGCGAAAGAAAGAAAATAGAAATATCGAAAAAGCGAGGCTTTCAAAATTAGTTCTTAGGTCGGATTAAAATGTGGCAATATAACTTGAAATTACGGTGGGGCATACGTTTACCACTGAAGTTTTAAAGAAAAGGGACGTAAATATATATAAATGAATTCATTATTTGAAGTATTAAAATATTTACAGTAACAAGATATTATAGATCATATTACATCATGACTTAAAAGGAAGCATTCAAAGCAATGTATCTATATAATATTTCAAAATACAGTTCGGAAAATATAAGCACTCCACCAAAAATATATGTAGTGCTTCTATTCGAGGTAAAGCAGTAACTGGCTCTTAGATAGGATTAAAATGAGTCAATGTATTTTTAAATCGTCGTTTACTGTAAAAATGGTGTGTTTCCATAGTTTCAGCTTTATTTCCCGTAAAAATAAAATAATGACGAAAAAATCATTAAAAGTGGTTTAACCCTCTCGGCACCCTGGACCTCATATGAGGCTCCTTCTTTTGAACTCAATTTTGGAAGAAGTAAACACTTAAAATGATTTTTTTTTTCACTTAGGAGCCTCATATGTGATCTACATGAATAGGTGGAGTCACTGACGGAAAAAAAATCATTTTAAGTGTTTACTTCTTCCAAAATTGAGTTCAAAAGTAGGAGCCTCATATGAGGTCCAGGGTGAAGAGAGGGTTAATGCATCTTAAAAATAGCAAAGTTCAAAGAAAAGTCAAAAATAAAATGTTTTTGTGAGGAAATCAGTCTGTCGGTCTGTCTCTCCCTACCCGCCTCTCCTAATAACTTTAGGATGTGTGAACAATTTAGTTTCAATAAACTTTTTTTTTTGTTCGAAACGTCTCAGCGAGGACACCTCATTCCACTGTTTGGTATTTCGATTAGAACAACTTTTCGTTCCCTTTTGAACCGTTTAAATCCGATTCAAACAAACCTTTTTTTAATATGCTTTGATTAGTTTCACATGTGGGTTTGCTTGGTTTTTTAAAGACTTTTTCCGTACTTGCTTCTGTCATGGTTTTCACGTTTTGCTTCCGGTTGCAGAGTTAAATCCACGCGTGAACTTTAACGCACTTCCGCTTTATAGTGGAGTTGAGTCGAGTACAATCATTAGCAGGAATACGACTGGGAAGCTTTAAATCCGACTGAAATTGCTGGAGATAAACCTTGCAATATTAAAGCAGAAGAAGAAATGAAACAAATGAGATTAGCTAACAGTCAACATATTAGGCCAGTTCAAAAATTTGCTTAGGTGACTTATTAAAAAAGGCTAATAAGGGATGTAGAAAATGCATTGGTAGTTCTTCAAATTGAACATTACGCTTGATGGCGTTTGACTCAAAGTAAGTTGATAAATTAACGAAATTGGAAACGAAATATTCTCATGAATAAAAAAGTGTTAGTGAATAGCATTTTTAACGGCGTTTGTTATTTTCTCGGTGAATTATGCTTAAGAGCAAGAATCTGAGAAACTGTCACGCCTAGCATTATGGGGTGATTCATGACCTCTCAGATTTTCTCCCAAAAATTACCAAATATTTATTATCTTATTGAAAGACCAAATCCAGAATGTTTTGCTCTAAAGTTGAGTTGTTTAGTTTTTATGGATCCCTAAAGTTGAAAGTGCGACATCAAAAATTAAGCGGATTTTCAAGACATGGAAGTTACTGTGAGCCAAAACTCTTAACAGAAACGGTTGAACTCCAATTTTCTTTTTGTATATGGAATATAGAAGGTTGAAACTTTACAAAATGAATGTTAAATTTGTGGTAAGTTGTTGCCGTAAGGTCAGTGAGGGCCCTCAAAACTAGGCATTTTTGACGTTTTTTCAGCGTTTTGAGGTCCAAAAACAGCTTGTACATTTCAGTTGGCACGGCAAAAGTGGTATCGTTTGAAAGACCAGTGTAAGCACTTTAAAATAATGTATAGATAACCGAGGAAAGTTTAACGTACTTTTAGTTGCGTAAGGCCGAAATATGAAAAATGTCATATTTTACCGATATTCAAACGGTCATAACTTCCTCTGCCAACAACATATTGAAATATTTTCTTTGCCAATGTCATACTCTATTCTTTGTCTTAACAGAACAGTTGAGTTCTTTTAGGCGAAATGTGAAATTTTTTTTACAAAAAATACACAGGAAAAAATAAATTTTTTGTAAAAAAAATTTTCACATTTCGCCTCAAAGGACTCAACTGTTCTGTTAAGACAAAGAATAGAGTATGACATTGGCAAAAAAAATATTTCAATATGTTGTTGGCAGAGGAAGTTATGACCGTTTGAATATCGCTAAAATATGACATTTTTCATATTTCGGCCTTACGCAACTAAAAGCACGTTGAACTTTCCTCGGTTATTTATACATTATTTTAAAGTGCTTACACTGGTCTTTCAAACGAAACTACTTTTGCCGTGCCAACTGAAATGTACAAGCTGTTTTTGGACCTCAAAAACGCTAAAAAACGTCAAAAATGCCTTGTTTTGAGGGCCTTCACTGACCTTACGGCAACAACTTACCTCAAACTTAACACTCATTTTGTAAAGTTTCAACCTTCTATATTCCATATACAAAAAGAAAATTGGAGTTAAACAGTTCCTGGTAAGAGTTTTGGCTCACAGCAATTTCCATGTCTTGAAAATCCGCTTAGTTTTTGATGCCGCACCTTCAACTTTAGGGGTCCATAAAAACTAAACAACTCAACTTTAGAACAAAACATTCTGGATTTGGTCTTTCAATAGGATAATAAACATTTGGTTATTTTTTGGAAAAAATCTGAGAGGTCATGAATCACAGGCGTGACACTCTCTCAGATTCTTGCTCTTAACGGCGTTTGTCTTCACGCAATTCTAAATAAATTTTAAAACGAAAAACCTTTAAAATAAAATATAAAAAAAACTTTTTAAATTAAAAACTATTTCTGTCTGCTCATTCGCACTAAAAAGTATGACATAAACGGTGAAAATGCGCTTTGGGTCCCTGCTTGGCGCATTTTCAAAAAGTCACCAATTTTTGCGTAATGTCTCTCGGAGCTTTCAATTCGCGAGACAACAAGGAAAAACGCGCCAGTTGGCGACTTTTTGAAAATGCTCCAAGCAGGGACCCAGAGCGCATTTTCACCGTTTATTTCATACTTTTTAGTGCGAATGAGCAGACAGAAATAGTCTTTAAATTTAAAAAGTTTTTTTTTATATTTTATTGTTTTTGTTGTTTGTATGTCTGTATGTAACTCTTGATAAAAGATAAAATTCACGTTTCTTACAAATACAAAAGGAATATATTTAATACTATTATTAATACCAAAAGCTAAACTACATTACAAGTTGATATATTATAAGTGTTTCAGTTGTTTGTATGTAGCTCTAAATAAAAGATAAAATTCACGTTCTTTGTAAGTATAGAACTAATCTATTTAATATTATTATAAACTAGCGGTACCCGCACGGCTTTGCCCGTGGTATAAAATTAAAATTTCATTTGTAAAATAATTGACATAGCAGAAAAAATGCTCTATTTTAGTTGCAATTCAACTATATTTCCTTCAAAGTATGATATAAAAATCTGGTATGGACCCCACGCTACTTAATTTTACGTGTAAATTTCTTAGTAGATGCCTTAAGTGCTAAAATAGTGCTTGGAGTGAGCAAGATAACAGTTCAAATATTTATATCCCCAGTTTGTCACGAAACAATGCAAAAAAAGTTTTACAATGATTAATCTGCTAAATATCGCCGATTTTATCATCATTCAGTGGATTTTTCGCAAAATATCGCCAATAGCGCCAAATTGAGTCCAAATAAAAAAAAAACATTTTTTTTCGCCAACTTGGCGATATGTCGCCAAATTGGCGGCAACTACTTGACAACCAAAAGCTTGGCGATATATCGCCAAGTGGCCGGGCCAATTCATATCACTTTTGTCTGCATTGAAATGAACACTGATTTACTCCATAAAAGGGGTAAAACACCCCCTTGGAACATTCGAATGCAACCCTAAGGGGAGATGCACAAAAATAAGCCAAAAGAGAAAATAAGAACAATTTTGTTGCTCACAGAAACCAACAGAAATCTTACAAAGAAGAAGAAAGTTTTATTTCCTTGCTTTAAAAACAAAACGATCGATGCAGAGCTTTCACTTCCGCGAGACACGCAAAAACGCGCCAAGTAAGGTCCCAAAGCATTTTCACCCGGAAAAGACAGGGTTGCCAGAGAATTGAAACAAAAAAATACTACGCCTCCTCTAAAAAAAATATTACAAAATACTACTGTTTCCAAACGTTGCCAAAATCAATGTTGCTGAACTGCGAAATATATGAAATGAAAAAAAAAAAATCCGCCAAATCTTTTAATTAAGTCATTAGTATATTGGAAACAGGGTTGCCGGAAAAATACTACGCTCCTTTTTTGGACCGAAAAAATATTACCGTAGTATCAAAAATACTACGTCTGGCGACGCTGGAAAAAGAACGAAACAAAAATAGGTATGAACACGTAACCATGGTAACAACATGAAAAGTTGATTTCCGTTGATAAAATTATTCTTTTCATCTCTCTTTTCAAACAAATTTTATTATCGAGCTGAACCATTTTAGAATCGTTTGGCTTGCTTTACTGAAGGTAAGCCTTGAATTCCGGGATTCTAAAAACAATTGTTACAGCTCTCCTGATAATCGTAGAAACTTCGAAAAAACTTCATTTTGTGCAGAAAATTTCAAGCTTTCGAATGATATAAGACTTGAAAATGTGTATGAAATATTTCTTCCCTATTTTATCGAATTTCTGCTAAGAATTCGAATAGAAAAAGAACGAAATGGAATTTTCGAAAAATCGCTTCGAGGTGCAAAACTACATGCTACAAACTAATTTTGTACCAAGTGGCTTGAAAATCGGTTTGGGCGCTACGCGCGTAACAGACAGACAGACAGAAGGACAGAAAGAAAGACAAACCTTCAGCTTTATTATTAGTAGAGAAACTAGAGGCTAAACTATATTACATGTTGATGTATTATAAGTGCATGTAAACTTGGCGGGGATTGAATTTTTCTGTTTAGTTTGATTGACTCTAAAAGCGCATTTTTTAGTTTTTTAAACTATAATTTCTTAGAAAGATCTCGACGAGGGCATACATTTGTAGTCTTACATAACAAATATGATAATATTGATAACAATTACAATGCGAATTTAGTAAGTTTTACCAAAGAAGCTGAAGAAAAAACCTCTAAATAGAAAATTCTTCATTTAAATTGACTAAGGTTGTCTTGCTAATTTAACCGTTGCTAATCGTAAACCTGTGTGTTTCGTCATTTAACAATTCAAGCCAGACAAAGTTTGATAAAAACGACTTAATATTATGGATTTCGCAACTGATCGGGCAGCTTCACATGATGTTTAGCGAGCAGTAGATATCGCGGATATCATGCGTACGATATGACATCACAGTGAACAATTAGGTGGATTTAGAACCACTTAAGGCCCCCATATACGGGGGGTCTTAAAATTCGACCACTTTGGATACAACCTACACTGGCGGAAAAAAAAATCCCAACACCAAGAAAAAATTGCCGTAGAGTAATGAAATTTGGGTAATGCAATTGTCTAGTTAACATGTTTAATTGATTAAATGTACAAGATCACTGGCTAATTTAAGCTCAAGAAAATGCTGTGCAAATGTGAAATTATGTTAATTTAATAGAGGGTGTAACCTCCAGAATTTAGAAGGCAAGCCTGCAAGCGTGCATGCATTATGTCGTACAGGTGCCGAATGTCACTTTGTGGTATGGAGTTCCATGCTTGTTGCACTTGCTGTATCAATACTAGAACCGTCATTGCTGACTGTGGATGATGCTCGAGGTGCCATCCCATGATATCCCATACGTTATCAATTGGAGACAGACCTGCTGATTTTGCAGGTCATGGTAACATGTCAGCACTCTGTAGAGCACATTGCGTTACAGCAGCGATGTGAGGGCGAGCGTTATCCGGTTGGAAAACGCCCCCTTGAATGCTACTCATGAAGGGCTGTACTACTGGTTAAATTAACAGACTGGCGACAAATTTTCAGTCAGTGAGTTTGGGATAACCACAAGAATGCCCCTGCTGTCGTAGGAAATTGCTCCAGAGACCATAACTCCAGGTGTGAGTCCCGTGTGTCTAGGCCGTAGACCGCTTGGATGCAGGCGGTCCCCTGGCCTCCTTCTGACCAATATACAGCCACCACTGGCACTAATTCAGAATCTGTTTTCATCAAAAATTACAACAGATCTCCACTCCGACCTCCAGTGAGCTCTGTCGTGGCACCACTGCCGTCGGAAAAGGCAATGGTTTGCAGTCAATGGAATACCGGCTACAGGCTGCCTGGCTCGGAGCTGTCCTTGAAGTAAACAGTTTCTTACCGTTCCTTGGGTCACGACGGTACCAACTGCAGCTCGAATGTCAGCCGCAGATGCAGTACGATGCGCCACAGCCGTACGCAAGATTCGGCGATCTTCCTTCTCAGTCGTGCCACGTGGCAGCTCGGAACTCGATCTTCTTGAGGTAGTACCATCCCTTGCCCATAGCTTCCAATAATCATGCATGGTGGAAACATTCCCACCCAAGTCTTTCTGCAGTATCGCGAAATGAAAATCCACCTTCTCGTAGCCAAATTGTACGACCTCGTTTAAACTCGGTGAGCTGTTGATAATGGCTTCTTCGTCTTCTTAAAAGGTATTCCTGGCTAACATGAACGCAATTCGTCCAATTTCACCGGAAAATAATACACACGAGCTTCACAACACGCTTTTAAAACAAGGCTTATTTGCATGTTCTGAGTGACGCCAGCTGCGCCACACTTATGCGCGGAACACGAAATTTCAATCGATGTCATCTTTCAGTTGTATAAACACGCCTACCAAATTTCGTTTATCTAACACAAGTCTTTCTTGGTGTTGGGATTTTTTTTTCCGCCAGTGTATTTACTTATACGACATTTTGGTTCCAAAAAGACACGTGTGGTTCTACTGGCATGTGTGCAAAAACCGCGTTGAAGAAAACTGGTGCTATACATATATATACTTCAGATGGCTGACCTAATTGAAGTTAAACTGTTCCAACTAATAACATGAGGATATTTCATTCATTTAAATTGTAGACAAGCAACAAGGATTAAAATGGGTTTCTTTACCGGAAATATTTCCTCATAAGCGAGTATTTAATTTGAGAATTCAGTTATCTTATTAGATTTACTCAATGTGACGTATTTTGATGACATAGCTACCATTAATTAAACTAACGAATTTCCAAACACTTTTAACGAGGTTGGATCCAAAGCCGTCTTGGAACGAAAATGTCGGGTAAGTAGGCCTGTCCTCTATAGGGGTTCTAGAGCCACTATATGGACAGGCCGACGCATCAAATGAAGTTCGACCACTTTGGATCTAACCTATTTACTTTTAATTTCAGTTTTAACTAGGATTACCAGAAAAGTTTCGCGACATTGCCAAATTCACATGCAGCGAATTAATTATACAGCGAAAAGTTACTAAAACGTGAAAACATGCCAGAAAAGACAACCATTTTACCAGAAGGACTACTGCTCAAACACGAGTGGTGAAACTTGATATTGATGCGTCGGCTTGTCTATATAGTGGCCTTAGGTGAATTTATTTTACCTGCGTGAAACATATCGCGCCGGTCCATGCTCGCTATCTTAAACTGACATCGCTATCTTAAACTGACAAACAGCAATTGTTGGCAGGCATTTTGCAATTGTTGTTTTATGAACAATTTAATTTTTGGTTCAAAATATTGGCAATAATGGTTGCGAAAGAATTGCTCTTTAAGAGGTTTAAAGAGAGGTTAGATAAAAAAGAAAACGATCTGTGTAGTGGAGGATTTACACTTTTGGGAGCACGTTGAAATGCATTTTCGGGGCCCATTTGTCTATCAACGAAATTTTCGAAACATTTATTAGGTTCATTTTTGTATCCCCCAAGTGCCTTATATAGTCTAGAAGACCCCTTACATTTACAGTTTTAGCGTTATGGTAAATCTAACTCTGGCTTTGTGTATAAATTAGTTTTAAGAAATTTATCAATCGCATAATCAGTTAAGAACCAATCGATAAAGAAAGCCTATTTTGGAGCAAGATGTTTTAGATAACGAACATAAACTTCGACAATACGTAGTGAAACGTTAAACTTATTTTTATTTGTGAGATAAAACATTTAATTACTATTTGCTTTTACTATGTATAAGATGCAATAAAATTTATCGATTTAAATGCATCTAGCTGTCAGATGCTATTGAAAGAGCTAAAAAATTAACTTTTTCATTGTGTTTGTAACTCTATGAATGTAATTCCGAATTACCCCTTTCGGGCTATTAAGAAGTATCACCGTAATGTCTTTATTGCAACTCATTCAAAGAAATGACAATTTACAGAGGGGAAGTGGCATTCAGTTGTGGAAGAAATAACGTTTAGAACTATAAAAAGTAACGCTAAGCGGTAGTAACGTTAGAAAGTTGTCTTCAAAAGTGGCTATTTTCTCCATTATCTCGAAACTTGCGTATCTTTTTTTTTCCTTTTTACTTCTTTGTTATCGCATTTGTCTTATTAATTCAAAGAGAACTAAATGACATCAATGCTTATTACAGCTACGCTTTTTAAGGTGCTATAAGTGATCGCGTTTTCTATTGAAATTATTAAAAAAGACAAATACTTTTTTAAGTAATTATATTAAAAAGTCTATATTTTTTAAGCTTAATATATTTTTATGATATATATATGAAAAAAATATATACATTTAAAAAAAAGATCGTATGGTTCGAGAAGCTTTAATATAAATGAAGTAGTTGTGCTTTGCCGCAGTAAACGCATTTGCTAAGCAATGTCATATTAAAAATAACGTTTCTCCCCAATTAAGCCGTAGCTTAAAGTCACTAATAAATAAAACCAAAATTTCTATCTACATGCTTTAAAATGTTTCTTCTTTGAAAAATACTCATTATATTTCGTGTATATTGCTTGCATTATAATCAAACGTATGTAGTCATGTGTAGTTTTAATAGAAACGACCGACTAAAAACAATAAAATTCTTACGTAATTTGCGAGAAGGAAAAAAATGCTGTATTGAAACAGATTTAAAGTTTCAATTGGTATTTCTTGTGCGTTGAGATTGTGCACCCTATTTTTCTTTTTTACCGTAGTTGTGTGTAAGAGAGTCCTTAGTTTTGTCATTCTTTTAAAACTAGGAAAGTAATAACTAATTTTTTCACACTTTGTTGCTTTAATTTTAAAAAAACACTCTCATTTCTCAAACGAAGCAAGTAGAAGCAAAGGGTAAACGTACCAAAAGTTAAAGAATGGGAAATTTCCACATTATTTTAATGGGGAAAGAAGCCATGGTAGGTGCTGATATACAGCTTGATTTAGAAAACTTTTAAACGTGCACATGCGTTTTCAAGTTTAAAACGGTTTACTTAAAACTTGAAAAAAAAAATAGTAATAAAATAAAGTCTAACTCTTTGGCTTTTACATCTTCAAACGTTTTTATTTTAAGTGATTCAAATACTTTTTGCTTTCCACAGAATAATTCACATTTCGTCAGTGATCATTAAAACACTCATGTTTTGTCACAAATATACATAAAACAAAAAATGAAAATGAGTTTATTAACCGAAAAAAGTCTGTTTTCTTGTAATTTTTTTTTTGTTATAAATGACACTATTTTAAAAGTTATGCAAAGAAAAATTAAAACAGCAAACATTTCAGCGTGATTTTAAAACCTAATTAGCTTGCTAGAAACACAATATTTACTCACTGCTCTTCGACCATGAAGAATTAAAAAAAGCTGAAGCATTTAAAAAAATAATAATAATTAACTGAAGAAAGAGGAGCAATATTTAAAAGACATTTTCCAAAGTTAAAAATATTTTTCAAACACGTTTCATTTTCTTCATTAATGTTCTTTCTCAAGGACTACTTAAATGTCAGAAGTCAGAGTACATATTTTCCATTTGCAAAAATATT
Source organism: Uloborus plumipes (assembly GCA_038373865.1). Classification (NCBI taxonomy): domain Eukaryota; kingdom Metazoa; phylum Arthropoda; class Arachnida; order Araneae; family Uloboridae; genus Uloborus; species Uloborus plumipes. The sequence continues at coordinate 4,723 of JAXGGA010010545.1, read as the reverse complement.
GTTTCACATAACTTTTTTTTATCAACATACTTTTATATATTCAACCAGGCATAAATTACAAACTGTAATATTTGCAATAGATGCACAAGATTGCAAAAAATATTTTTTCTGACTGTCAACGCGTAGAAGATTTGAAAATGTATTCATCAACTAAAATATGACAAATTTATTTTTTTCAATCCTAAATGTTGGTTTTTAATAATTAATTTATTTTTCAATATTTTGACAAATTTTTTCTTGAAATATAAAATTCACTTTATTTTATTCAATTAACATATGAATATAATTAGTGTTACAAATTGACAGAATTATTTTTCGTGACTATTTTTAATTATTATTTTCCGTACGAATACGAATTCGGACTTTGTTACTATACGCGGCAACAACTTAACTTGACTATGGAGATATAAGCTGAGACCAAGCGAAGGAAGTAGTTAATGGAGCAGGTTCGAATTTTGGCTGAATATAACCTTTCGTTTCAGAAATCAGATCAATTTGTCAAAACCACTCATTTATAGCCTTAATTTGTCATAAATTCCGTAAATTGTCAATTATTTGAAAAATTTACGAGTGGCGTAGCGTGGATGCATACATCCATTTGAATCGAAAGCGCCAGCCAATAAGAGTTCCCGAAAAGTAAGAGATCTCCTCTAATTCGCCAAGTAAGCGTGACGTTTTATGTGAACTCGTTTTTCCTAGGTTTTTCTTCCGCGCGTGGTTTTTACAGTATAATACAGTCAATTTTATAGTTATAATCTGTAAAATTGCTAACTTTACAGCTATAAACTGCAATGTTGCTTATTTTTCAGTTTATTACCGGGCTTTTTACAGTTTTAAACTGGACTCTCTGCTGCCAGTAATATATTGTTGTTTTTACAGTATAATGCAGCTAAATTTTACTGCAATAAACTGTAAAATTTCTAACTTTGCAGTAAGAAACTGTAAAATTGATAGTTTTACATTTTATTACTGTGCATTTTACAGTTTTAAATTGGAACCTCATCTGCCAATATTGTACTGTAAAAAACAACAGTTCATTTATTGTGCTGTTTCGAAACTTTCTAGAAACGTCACAAATCGCCACTTAGGGCTATTTTCCATACTTTTATGTGAAAACAATTCTGTACCTCAAAACCAGACTAACGTAAGTCCATTTTCGTCATTTTTCGGTAGAGGGGAAAAACGATTGTCGCATACATAGTTTTTCCCCTCTACTGAAAAATGACGAAAATGGACTTACGTTAGTCTGGTTCTGAGGTACAGAATTAGTGAAACATTAAATTGATATCAGAACATTCATCTCGACGCCTTAAATTATATATGCACATATAACTTAAACCACTTGTCACAACGTCTTGCTCAGCCATTTTCTTTCTTTGGGAACAAAAGTAAGGAACAAGTTATTTTTCGATTTCTTTTTAATGACGTCTCGTTGCCAAGTTGAGGGAAAGGCAAAAATTTTAAGACGTCTTCCCAGAAAAGTTAAAAGAAGGAACTGTAAAGGGGTAATAACCTTTAGAATTAGTTCGGCAAGATTGAAATAAGAGAAAAGAAGTTGAATAAGAAAGTAAATTAAGCGGTTTCGGTACTAACTACATAAAAAGTTAAACAATTGATTTAAACCGATTGCATTACAGGTAACTATTTAATAGTAGTTCCCAACATGAAAAACAATTTTTTTTTTGTTTAAAATGAGTGAACAGGATAAAATAACCTATATGTACTTAAGTGAATGTGGATTTATTTATTTTTTTGTTTGGTTTGGGCAGATTTATTTGATTTTTTATTTATATATTTGTTTATTTATTTATTGACTAAATGGACAAATTCTATTGCACTGAAATACAAAAAAAGAAATTATTTTTAAATGGCTAAATTGAAAAATGCTTAGTTATTTGTAATTACAATACGAAATACTTCAGGTTTAACTACATATAATATAACATTTGTGTTCTGCGGCTTTGGCACACAAAGTACAACAACGAATCAAGATAAGATTCCATGTTTTATAGTAAGGATCTTGAATTGAGTTCATTTTATTTTAAATGCTTTTGGAACTTCTTAACCAAAGTATGTATAAATACTAAAGACGCTGTAGTGTCTAACATGTAATTCAGTTATATATTTATTTTTACTTTTCAGGTGTTATTTTACTGTAAATCTCAACCAATAATGAAATTCCTGTTTCAATTCATCTAATTAATTTTATAATTATCGTAAAATTTCACGATGAACATGATATTTCAAGGAAATCCAGAAAAAAAGTTCTTCGAAACTATCTCGAATCTAAAATCATAAACTGTTAATAAACACATAAAGAAGCAGCACCTGTTTAAAAAATACAAAATCAGGTAAAGTAATTGTCAAAAAAGTCTTTTTGTCAAAAAAAAATAATAATAATAATCGTTTTCAATCGAAAAAAATATAATAAAATAATGATAAAATGATAGCGAAATAGTTAAAAATCTGATCAAAATAAAAATAATGTTTTTAGCTCATTTTGTTAGGTAGAAATATACACCACGGAATTATTTGTCACCATTTCGCATTTGTGCATCTGTTTAAAATAGTTATAAGAGAAGGGGACACATACACATATTATCAAAGCGATAGACTGCAAATACATATTTTCCTCATGTCAAAACTCTTAATTTCTAATTTTCTTACATTTCAATATTTATTTAACTATTTAAGTTGTTTATTAATTTCGTGTTGTCTTCAGCTTCATTGGCACTATGCATTAGTGTGGAGCGAAAAAAACAAAGTTTTTATTTTCGAATCGTAATAGTGCGGAAAAGTTGCGATTGGTGAAGACTTACAAATTTTTAAAAATACATTGAAATCGAATAATACCTTCTGATCCAGGAACAAGCCAGAAAAACCAAAAAAATGGAGAATTTCAGCTTTTTTTGAAGGGTTTGAAAATTTTAAAAAAATATTCTCTTTTTTTTTCTCCTCCCCCAGTATCATAACGTAGAGCCTTTTAAAAAGCACTATATTACTCATAAACATTAATTTATCTCTTGATTTTTAAGGTATCTTCTAAACATGCAAAACTACCATTCTCTACAACAATGAAACTTTTTCAAATAATAGAAAATTATAAAATATTTACCAAAATTTCTACAATCCAGTACAAAAATCCACTAAATAAGACACCCACTCAGAAAATAAACGCTAACTGTAATTACTTAACTACAAACAACTTTAATACCTAACTAATTATATACAATTCCTTCATTGCCTTCTATAAACTGTTACCTAACCTAACTGACTACCCACAGAATCCTTTAACATTATTTAACTAAAAACTTTTTTTTTAGTCTTTGATATTAAACCTAGTTAGGTTATTTAGTACATAGAATTATACTTCAAAAGGCAATTAAAAATTAAGAAAGTAACATTTAATGAGGTAGGTATTAAAATAGTTTATCGCTTAGAAATAAAAAAAAATATGGTTTCTCCTCTGAGTGAGTGTTTTGTTCAGTGGATCTTTGTATTGAAAAACTTAAGCAAATTTAATTAATAAGCGTAAGTAAAAAATTGTATGTAAATGTCATCTATTTTTTTTTTTTTTTTTTTTTTTTGCCTTTTAGTTGCTTTTAGTTTGCTTTAAGGTTATGTTGGTTCTTACAGTAACAAGGTTCCAAGCAAAGTGGGTTAAAATGTAACAAACATTAAGGATTGCAAAGTATTTGACAAGGAGAAGCACTGTGGGGAAGGCAAAGGCATAGTTATGCCTTTGCGTGCCCCGCACACCCTCATTAGTATTATGCAAAAAATGTTAAAATGTGTTATCATGACAACTGAACATTTGAAACACGATTGCAGAAAAACTTGTGCTTAAACGGTTACTATAGAGCATCTCGGGGATGATTTTGGGACATATTTGATATAAAAGCTATAAATATAAGGAATGTATAAGTGTAAAAGGCAAAATAAGTTTTAGGTTTTGTTGATTTTTAATTTTTCATACACAAAATTATTTTCAATTAAAAAACAAAACCGCCATTGAAAAACACCAGGGAACTAAATAGGAAAAAATAATACGTAATATTTACATACAACTCCTTACCCATGCCTTTTAATTAAATATTTAAAACTTTTTCAGTACAAAACTCCACTGAACAAAACTCATAAGATAAGAACACTCACTCATAAGATAAACAATATATTTGATCTCTAAACGATAAACTATTTTAATACCTACCTCATTATATGTTGATTTCTTAATTTTTAATTGGCTTTTGAAGTCTCATTTTATACACCACCTAACCTAACTCGGTTTAATTTTAAAGACTAAAAAAAAAACAGTTTTTAGTTAAATTAGTGTTAAAGGATTCTGTGGGTAGAAAGTTAGGTTACGTAGCAGTTTATAAGAGGCACAGACTTTAAAAGGCGATTAAGAAATTGTATATATTTACTTAGGTATTAAATTTGTTTATAGTTTAGTGATTAAAATTTGCGTTTATTTTGTGAGTGGGTGTTTCATTTAGTGGGTTTTTGTACTGGATTGTAGACATTTCGGAAAATATTTTATAACTGTCTATTATTTGAAAAAGTTTCATTGTTGTAAAGAATGGTAGTTTTGCATGCTTAAAAGATACCTGAAAAATAAAGAAATATATTAATGTTTAAGAGTAATATAGTGCTTTTGAAAGGGCTTTACGATATGATACCGGGTAAAAAAGAAGAAAAAAAATGAGAACATTTAAAAAAAAAT
>JAXGGA010010544.1:0-46372 GCA_038373865.1 Uloborus plumipes | reverse complement strand
TTAGTGTAAATGTACATATGAAATAAGGTAATGTTTCCATTGCAAAACTTCACCTAATTTTCTTAAGTAAATGCTTCATAAAATAAACTATGTAAGAAAAAAAAGAAAGAAAGTATCAACGCGTCTAAAATTTTAAACGATTGACACTAAAAAATAATCCTTGTTATTCTCTGGTATTTATTTGTGTACTAGTTTAATTAAAGGCTAAATATTAACGGCTTTTCAACTAATTTATATTTCAAAACAACACTAGATTCTCGCAGTTCATAAAATTTCACGACATATTACATACGTGGCCCGCTAATGAGTTTCATGTTTGCTTCAGTTAAGCCTTCATTCAAAATTTTCATGATCATTATAATAACTGTTTCATATCAATCACGTTCTGTAACAATGGATTTTATATTTAATCATTTAGGACAAATCGCTTTAAATTTGAGCAAAAATTTGGAGATTTTCCTCACTTTCTTCAGAATTCCTTTATCAAACCGTATGTAAATTAAGACTAATAAAACCTGAAATATTACGAATCAATCAGTACCTGGTACGACTTTCAGTTCGTTGGAGTTCAGGAGAAAAAAGCAGGACATAGAAAGATACTCGGTTTAAAATTTTCAAAAAGACCATAGAAAGGAATTTCATTATGCAATCCAGAGAAGCCTGGCGTTCAAAATGGTCATTATTACGATTACTGTGATCCCAATTTCTTTTTCGAAAGATTTCTGCAGGTTCCCGTTATCGAACCCGGACCACGAGAGGATGGGACCAATCGGAAAGAAAGACCTTTCTAACAAAAAAAGAATTTTTGAAATCGGTCCAGGCGTCTTCGAGTAATCTTGTAACATACCAAAAAAAAAAATTCTCCGACGAATTGTATAACCTCCTCCTTTGTTGAAGTCGGTTAAAAATCATAAATAACTACAATTCAACTATCTACTTATATTTAAAAACTGAGTATCTTTCTTCCTCTCTTTCTTTCTTTGTAACTATCTTTCTTTCTATGTCACGGTTCTTTCTTTTGAACGCCAATGAACTGAAAGTCGAACCAGTACCGATAGATGGGTAATTTTTCAGGCTTCATTAGTTTCAATTTATATAATTATACGATTTTAATGAGCGAAGATATCAATTAAGTAGCAAATTTAAAGCGATTTAGCCTAATAAATGATTAAATATGAAATCCATTGTTGCAAAACGTGGTTGCTATGAAACAGTAATAACAATGATAATGAGAATTTTGAATGAAGCCTTAACTAAATCAAAAACGAAACTCATAAGCGGGTACCACTTACGTAGTATTTTTATCGCTAGCTACTTGTAATATTTTGAAACATTCATTTGTTGAAAAGCCATCTACTTATATTAAAAACTGAGTATCTATGTCTGCTTCTTTCCCTTTAGCGAGCAGAACTTGCTGTAACTTTCCTCACCATTTTGAAGGCGCGAAGCATCTCAATGATTCGAATGATTTTTTTGATGCAGGAAAAAAGTGAAGGCATATAGCGCATGTTAGCGAGCCGCCTTGGCGGGAAGTAGTTTCTTGAAATTTTCCTCATTACTTTCAAGGCACGAAGTGCCCGTGCAACGCCGGGCCACGTGCGTGGTATATCTTGAAATCTAATGAACATTAAATTATACCAAATAATATAACATCAGAATGAGGTAAAAGTTAGAGAGGGGGCACGTTATGCATCAACATGCCGCAGGAAGTTAATCTAGCTGCTCTGGCAGCTAGTTGAAAATTAAAAGCTGAATATTTGCAACTTTACGTAAATATGAGATTGTCAATGTAGTGAATGCGATTAAAGAACCTGGATTCATTGAAAATTATATTTATAGTTGAATAATAGTTTCGAATGATTCTATTTGGTGTTTTTGCTCCGACTTCGAAACTGATGTTTAAATGTAGTATCGATGGTGTTCGAAGAATAAAATTAGATTTTTACTTCTTAGAGCACTTGCCGAATGAAGTTCTGATGTCTGTTCAAGTTTTTTTCTCAAAAATATTTTTATTTCTTTCTTGAAGATTGAAGATGGAAATGAGTGATCCTCTGACCTGCGGTCAACTTTTGCATGTACTTGGACTTGGCCAGCCACGAGAAATGGATCTTGGATTGTTTCTTCAGCTCCCTCCAGAAGCGCTCTGCCCAGTCAGGCGTAGACAGGTTCAAAGTTTTCTGCGATATTGAAAAAAAAAAATAAATAAATTATAGTTTAAAAAAACTAAAAAATATACTTTTAGAGTTAATCAAACTATATAGAAAGATACATTAATTGATTTCATGAGATTCTCTATGATTCCCTCCCCCCCCCTCTAATTTTCAAAACTATTGAATAAGCACTAAGTTTACATGCTGTAATATAGTTTAGCCTTAAGTATTAATCATAGTATTAAATATATTACTTTTATGATTGCAAAGAACGTGAATTTCATCTTTTATTCAGAGTTAGATACATACAAACAAACAAAACCATGTGTGAAACTAATAAAAGCGTATTAAAAAAAAAGTTGAAACGATGACGGGAAAGCCGCCCAATTAACCGCTTCCCTTACAAATTTTTTTGAAAAAAAATTACAAAAAAAAAAAAATCACATTTTTTAAATTTGATTTTTAAATGCGAAGAAATGAAACAAACAAAATATGCAGGTTTTAAGTTGAACTTTTAATTTTTATAGGTGTAAAATCATTTAGAGAGTTTCATGCAAACACACAAACAAACAAACCCACATGTGAAACTAATAAAAGCATATTAATAAAAGCGTATTAAAAGAAATGCAAGTTAACTCTAACCAATGAATAAAAATTTCTTAATTTCAAAAAAATAAGAATGAAAATAAATAAATATAATACAAAGTTTTAAAAGTTTTCCTTTGATAAAAAACTTTTTTCGATACTATTCCAAAACAGAAGTGACTATAAAAGGTGTTTGTCCACTTTTTCACTGGATACACCTTTAACACCCTTGCATTTGTTTAAAAAAAAAATTGCAAAAAAAAAGAAAAATAATGATAACATTTTTTAAAATTTGATTTTCAAATGAAAGGAAATGAAACAATCAAAATATGTTGGTTTCAAGTTGAATTTTTAATTTTTTATAGGTGCAAAATTGTTTAGTTTCACTCGAGCTCTCTCGTAATAATAATTGCCTACAACTCATACGAGCCCGAGATAACTCGGGATAATCAGGCAAGCGGTTAATGAAAAACACGAATAACAAGTCAAGTTTCACTTTTTTTCGAAGAGATGCAAGTGTTGTATACTATACTAATCCTATATTCGAATGAATCATTTCTAGTTCATATTCAATTCATACATGAGCCAGCTTTCTCGTAGAGGCTGTAGCAGGAACTAATGGAGACTGCTGGTTCCCCATTCCTGATATAGAACATTAAATTCTGAAAATGCGGATGTCGCCGTAGCATATTTACCTCTCATTCCTCTTTGCGACATGTGATTACACTGTTAAAACTGAAGGTTGCAATCGGCACCTTTTTTGTAACATCAGCGGCACCCCCTGAAGGGTGCCACTTGTTTCCCCTGGCACCTTTGAAGGTGCCATTTTAGCTCTATGGGTGCCCACGGAGCCAAATGGCACCTTCACAGGTGCCAAGGGAACCAAGTGGCACCCTTCAGGGGGTGCCGCGGATGTTACAAAAAAGGTGCCGATTGCAACCTTCAGTTTTAACAGTGTATTCTTTTATGTGCTTAATAGGCTAAGAGCTAGCAACGTTATCGAGTGCCAACGCTTTTAAGATGCCGGCTCTTAAATATACAGTCGACGCTCGTTATAACGACCACTCGTTATAAAGACTAATCAATACAACGACTGGTGGGAAAAACCCAACTTCATCCCAATATATTGTATTTTCTACCTCTTACAGCGACCACTCGTTACAAAGACTTTTATCTGGGGGACGGAGATGGTCGTTATATCGAGCGTCGACTGTATCTTTCCGTATGCTCTTCTCAGCAGAGTGTGTATGGCGGGGGTCACGGGGTCGGTCGTCTGGTGGCCGAAAGTGGTTGCGTTTTTTACTGCGCATCTCATTTTTGCTGGTAAAATCCGTGATTTTTAAACCATTTTAAGGCAATTGGAAACTTAAACCTGCCGTATGCATGTCATGTAATATATCAATAGAAATCTCTATTTCTTGCCGTCACAATGGTTTTTGAAATGTTATTATACTTTAATTAGAAAGGAAGAGCTTTTGTTTTCGTTTTTTAACAGCTCGTACAATTTTTGAAGTAGAAATCTATAACATATCAGTAATACTTATCTTGTCATATGCGTCCTTCACATAAATGTTTGTTAAAATCGGAAAAAGGGAGGTCAAAAACTTTTTTTTCATGATTGATTTGAAGCGAAACTGCCCGAAAATGCCTTAAAAATCACTACAGTCGACGCTCGATATAACGACCGTCTCCGTCCTACAGAAAACGGTCTTTATAACGAGTGGTCGCTATAAGAGGTAGAACATAGAGTATATTGGGATACGGTTGGGTGTTTTCTCACCGGTCGTTATATAAAGATGGTCTTTATAACGTGTGGTCGTTATAACGAGCGTCGACTGTATTTTCTTCCGTACAAGTGTGATACGCGGTAAAAAAACACAACCACTCCCGGCTGCCAGACACCCGGCATGCTGGGAAAGATGTATCAAAGAGCCAGACGTCTTAAAATGTTTTTTTTTTTCCTGACGTTGCTAGCTTTTATGCTATAAAGTTTAGGATAAAGAATGCGCTAATGTATATTGAGCGTGTATTATTTGCATCAATTTATATCATTTCCCAAAAGCAAAATAAAACGAAAAACATCTAAAAGCCCACCTCTAAATGCAGCGTCCGATAGAGGGAGCTAGCATCTGTCGGGTTCTTGATATCCAGGCCTGAATGTATCGACCAGTATTTATACAATTCCTAAGGAGAAAAAAAAAGACTTTAAAAGAGTTCAACTTGAAGTTTAACAATAAAAGTGACTCAAATGAAACATAATGTACAAATTGTAATATAATACTAGCTGCGTGGCCCGGCGTTGCACGGGCTTTAATGTAGTGAAGGCAGTTTGAGAAAACTACTCGCCACCAAGGCGGCTCGCCTTTAAAGTAGCAAGGAAAGTTTCAATAAACTACTCGCCGCCAAGGCGGCTCGCCTTTAAAGTACCAAGGAAAAGTTTAACAAACTACTCCCCGTTTAAGCAGCTCGCTAAAAACCTTTCCTGCATCAAAGAATCAATCAAATTATTTACACATGCTTCCTCAAAAATAAAGACGATGTCAAGTAGTGCATACTTAGCACTCTCCCTAAATAACAAATAAGATTCCTTATCAAAAACAATTATTTCCAAACCGCTTTCTTAATGTAAAATTAATTGCAAAATTCTAAACGAAAAAGTTCTTTTAATATTTGGATCGCAGCCAAAAAAGTTCCTTCTAAAAACAGCAATTGCAATTTTATTTAAAAACACATTTTCAAAATAGTACCAGAGAAAAAATATGTCATTAATAATTAGAATAAAAACAATTGTTAGAACTTTGTTATAACACGTATTCAAAATGACAATGGAAAAAAATAACACTCGTTCATTTTAAAAAGTTCAATTTAGTTAACGTTTTAATTTAAAATCGCAACGGAAAGAAATAAATATCTTGGAATTTTAAATAGTTCAATAATTTAATTAACGTTTTGATTCAAAATGGCAACGGTAAGAAATAAAAGTCTTGGAATTTTAAATAGTTCAACTATTTAATTAACGCTTTAATTCAAAATGGCAACGGAAAGAAATAAAAGTCTTGGAATTTCAAATAGTTCAATAATTTAATTAACGTTTTAATTCAAAATGGCAACGGAAAGAAATAAAAGTCTTGGAATTTCAAATAGTGTAATAATTTAATTAACGCTTTAATTTAAAACGGCGACTGAAAGAAATAAATCTCTTGTAATTTTAAATAGTTCAATAATTTAATTAACGTTTTAATTCAAAATGGCAACGGTAAGAAATAAAAGTCTTGGAATTTTAAATAGTTCAACAATTAATTAACGTTTTAATTCAAAATGGCAACGGTAAGAAATAACAGTCTTGGAATTTTAAATAGTTCAACAATTAATTAACGTTTTAATTCAAAATGGCAACGGTAAGAAATAAATGTCCTGGAATTTTAAATAGTTCAATAATTTAATTAACGCTTTAATTTAAAATGGCAACGGTAAGAAATAAAATTTTGGAATTTAAAATAGTGCAATAATTTAATTAACGCTTTAATTTAAAATGGCAACTGAAAGAAATAAATGTCTTGGAATTTTAAAAGTGCAAAGAATTTAATTAACGTTTTAATTAATATCTCAGCTATTTAACGTTGTACAATTACGCGGTTGGTCTTATTGTCTTCCTTAGAAAATTTCGAATCGAATGGTATTATGTTTGATTCTTTAAGCTCAGCGGTTTTTGAGGAGTTCAAGCTTCAGACGGACAGACAGACAGACAGACGCGGACAGATTTTAATAGTAGTAATACAAATTGTAATATAAACTTTTAAAATTGTTTACAAAGAAGGGAGTATGATTTTAACACTGCAAAAAATGAACTGCTGTTTTTACAGTATAATACAGGCAGCCGAGGTTCCAATTTAAAACTGTAAAATGCACAGTAATAAACTGTAAAACTAGCAATTTTACAGTTTCTTACTGTAAAGTTAGCAATTTTACAGTTTATTGCCGTAAAATTTAGCTGTATTATACTGTAAAAACAACAGTATAATACTGGCAGCAGAGGTTCCAGTTCAAAACTGTAAAATGCACGGTAATAAACTGTAAAATTAGCAATTTTACAGTTTATTAACGTAAAATTGGTATTTTTTACAGTTTATAACTGTAAAATTAGCTGCACTATACTGTAAAAACAACATCAATTTCCACAGTGTGAATTATCGAATTCATTGAGTTTCAATGCTTGTAAAAACATATTTCCAGTAAAAGTTTAGAGTACATGTTACATTCACATGTCTTCATTTCATTTATTGATTTTTTTTTTGTGATTGTCGAGTTAATAGTCATTTCCTAATGCCTTACATGGACGCCCATATGCAAAATTTTAGATGGGTTCGGATATTTTTTCCTCACAAAGTAATAAACTAAAAAATGCTAATTTTACAGTAATAAACTGTAATTTTGCAGTAATAAATTGTAAAACTGCTTGTTTTACAGTTATAAACTGCAAAATAGCTAGTTTTACAGTTTATTAGTGTATTTTACAGTTTTAAGCTGGAACCTCCGCTGCCAGTATTATACTGTTGTTTTTTCAGTAACAGCTAAATTTCACGGCAGTAAACTGTAAAATTGCTAACTTTACAGTAAGAAACTGTGAAATTGTGACTTTTACAGTCTATTACTGTGCATTTTACAGTTTTAAATTGGAACATCGGGTGCCAGTATTACACTATAAAAACAAGAGCTCATTTTTGCAGTGCAAGGCTTGGGCTCCCAGGCCCATGCAACCGTTATGGGCGCTCATGATGTCTTATTCGCTAAAATAATTGTAGTTTAAGAATTGATATTTTCAAACTTCCTTAATCAGTCCTGATTCCAAATTCAATTAATCTTTGACAAACATACTTCCAGAACATACTTACTATTCTCGTCAATAAGAAAGCTAAGAATCGCTTTCAATTCAGCGAGAAACTAAATAAAGCTACCGCCGTTTAATTTCTGAATGAATTCAAAGCGAAGCTGAAACTAATCCATCGCTTTCAAAATTAATCAAAGAGTAATTGAATTTAGAATATTTAATTGGGGCTAATTTATTGGGGCTAGTAAAAAAACATCCTTTCTCTCATATCCCTTTCTATATCTTCTATATCATCCCCGTCCTGTTCAGAGGGCGTCCCTTTTGAACGGGAGTCTCTCTTCTTTACGAGATGCCCCATTGTCCTTAAACATATACTATATCGTCTGGCACTGGTAGTGGGTTGAAATACATGATAAGGACAATAGTGATGATGATATTTGATAAACATGATAAGGACAATAGCGATGAAGATATTTGATAAACATGATAAGGACAATAGCGATGATGATATACTTGATATAAGGACAATAGTGGTGATGATATTATACTTGGTAAACTTGATATAAAGACAAAAAAATAGTGGTGATGATATTATACTTTGGTATACATGATAAGGACAATAGTGATGATGATGATGATATCATACTTACTTTGTTTTGCTTAACTATTTCTCTTCCTTCTTCCGAATCATATACATTCGACGATACGAAAGTCGTCTCGGGACAAACCATCAGTTCATGCTCTGAAAACTGGAAATATGCTGGATTATTATTCTTGCAGTTATAGCAATGCTTTCACAATAATAAACAGTAAGGGCCCTGCTCCACATACTAGCAGGGCCCTAAGGGCCAAGCTCCACATTGACGAAAAGCAGAAAAATAAAGCAGACACGTAAAATGGATTAAATAGTGTTCCTATGGAAAGTACTCGGATTTTCGGTTTCGGTCGCGTTTTCCGCTGAAGTGGAGCAGGGCCCTAACATTATAAAAATATGGTAGCATAGAATCATTAATAAACACTGCGCATACTTTAAAATATAACTAAAATGATTTTGTAATTCAAATAAAGTATAGGAGACGCTGCAGTCTAAGCGTAATGGCTGCTAAAAGAATTAAAACAAAGATCGCGCCACTATGACCTGTCCAATCAGACAGCTGCCATGTACGAGCGTAACTGAAATGTACTACCACTTCGGCTAATTTCTTAAATGATGGCTGGGGGCGCATTTGTTTTCACAGTATAATACAGCTAAATTTTACGGCAATAAACTGTAAAATTGCTAACTTCATAGTAAGAAATTGTAAAACTGCTAATTTTGCAGTTTATTACTGTGTATTTTACAGTTTTAAATTGGAACCTCGGCTGCCAGTATCTACTTATATTAAAAACTGAGTATCTTTCTAACTATCTTTCTTTTTAACTATCTTTCTTTCTATGTCACGCTTCTTTCTCCTGAACGCCAATGAACTGAAAGTCGAACTAGGTACCGATAGATAGGTAATTTTTCAGGCTTCTTTAGTTTCAATCTATATAATTATACGATTTTAATTAGCGAAGATATCAATTAATAAGTAGTCAAGTTTAAAGCGATTAAGCCTAATAAATGATTAAATATGAAATCCATTCTTGCAAACCGTCGTTGCTATGAAACAGTGCTAACAATGATAATGAGAATTTTGAATGAAGGCTTAACTAAATCAAACACGAAACTCATAAGCGGGCCACTTACGTAGAATTTTTATCGCTAGCAACTTGTAATATTTTGAAACATTCATTTGTTGAAAAGCCATCTACTTATATTAAAAACTGAGTGTCTATGGCAGGGATTCAAGTGAAACAGGCAATCGCAAATTACAATCTCGACTGGAAATGAATTACATTAGAACGTTTCTTGATAAAAACATCGTGACGTCAGCGTGACGTTTGCCTATTAAAAACAAGCTAGATAAAACGTCACAGCCTACTTGGCGAATAAGGAGATCGCTGAGTGCTTGTCAGCTCTTATTGGCTCCATCCGTAGTGACGTCATGCCAATTTAAGTTGATGATAATGTAATTCACTTCCAGTAGCGATTGCAGTTCGAAGCGATCGCAGTGCTGTTTCATTTGAATCCCTGCCTAAGTCTGCTTTTTTTCTTTGAGCGAGCTGAACTTACTGAAACTCTCCTCACCATCTTGAAAGCGCGAAGCATCTCAATAATTCGAATGATTTTTTATATAGGAAAAAAGTAAAGGCGTGAAGCGCCTATTAGCGAGCCGCCTTGGCGGGGAGTACTTTCTTAAAATTTTTCTCACTACTTTCAAGGCACGAAGTGCCCGTGCAACGCCGGGCCACGTGCGTGGTATGTCTGGAAATCGAATGAACATTAAATTATATCAAATAATATAACTTCAGAATGAGGTAAAAGTTAGAGAGGGAAGACGTTATGCATCAACATGCCACAGGAAGCTAATCTAGCTGCCCTGGCAGCTAGTTATACTATAAAAACAACGGTTCATTCCTTCCAGTGTAAGTCACACACTTATCGATATTTGTCATTGCGAAAAACAGGATTTGAATTCGAGATGCCAAAATTCAAATTTTTATTACTTTTATTAATTGGTCTTATCGACCGATCAAAATGAACACATTAAAACCATATATCTCGCAGTCTGCGTCAAATCGGATAGTTTTTTTTTTTTTTTTTGCTGAGTTGTTTAGGATGTTGGTCGAATAAAAAATCCAAGTTCGTGACTTCGAGCGCCGGACGCAACTTTGTTGGAACCTAAGGCTCTACGCTAAGAGGTGGGGCGTGGAGGAGAAAAGGACGCAACTTTGTCAAAAATCGGAAAAACTGAGAAATTTTGCCCTTTAATTTAGTTTTTGGAAGTTTAATCCCTAAATGACTGGTTTTTCCACAATATAAGACAAATAACCGGTTGATTTTCCAATAATATTTACATCAGTAGCTTTTAAAGTATACAAAATTTGCTACAATATGAATCCAAAACCATCTTTTTAGACCCAATAGTTTTCGAGATATAGCATCTTCAAGTTTATTTTTTTCGAACCGAAGTTGTTCATAGTGTAGCAAATTTTATCTTCTTTAAAACTGCTGGTATAAATATTGTTGAAAAATCAATCGGTTAGGAAAGAATCGGTTAAATAAAACGAGAGGGCAAAATTTCGCGACTTTTTCGATTTTTTGAGAAGTCAGCGTTCGGCGCTCGAGGTTACAAGCTTGGAGTTTTTATTCAATCAGCATCCTAAACAACTTATCAAAAAATGAGAACTACACGATTTGACGCACACTACACCCCCTATTAGGTGACAAGGTTATTGGATTAAATCAGATGTCCACCATATTTTCTAACGTGCCCCACACACGCTCTGGAAACAGTAAAGGGCTGATCCAGAAATGTTTTAAGGGAGGGAAGATTGATTTTTTTTCATACTCTTTACTACATGTCCTAGTGAATAAATGTTGACCACAAAAGTTTCGGTCTTCAATTTCGAATCGTTTCTGGAGGAAAGCACCAAATCTCCCTTTCCTTATTATTGAAAATAGTCCGAAAATGTGTTTTTGAACTTCAATGTTGAAAATTTTCTGGAGGGAGAGTCCCTCAAGGGAGGGACGATCGCCCATCCTTTGTATCCGCCCTTGGAAACAGTGCAGGAGTTCCTCGAGGAAATCTTCCGTGTGCGTCTGGTGACTACTGTTGAGATATTCCTGCGGATCTCCGAAGCCCTCTCTAATTGAGGTTTTCCTCAAGGAATTCCTCTGAGGTTTCCCTCAACGCCGATCGTGCTCTGTGGATGGGTAGGAAGTTTTTCTCCAGAGACTATCTCTTTATCGTACATTCCCGTAGAGTCTTGGGACTTGAGGAAATCCTCAAGGCCGGCCTTCGGATTTTCCGGAGCATGTGGAGACACCCCTATTTCGAGGTTTTCCTCAGGGAAAGCCTTCGGGTTTTCCGGAGCGTGTGTAACGTAGAGCAAAAGGCGACTGACCTCTGGCTTTTTAATCGGTTTCCATGGCAGCTCCCTAGGCTCTGGATATCCCTCCCCCGGCTCGTACAGACCTGACACGAAGCACCGGGCCAGGGAAGTGCAGTCTTCATTCTTCGCTTGATACACAGTATCCTGAAACATAAAGTCCTTTAAAAAAATTACGTTTTGTATATGTACACCGTATGCACTGTAAAAAATTAATGTTGTTTTTACTGTATAATACAGCTAATTTTATAGTTATAAACTGTACAAATTGCTAATTTTACAATTATAAACTGTACAATCGCTCGTTTTACAGTACGAAACTGTAAAAATTGCTACTTTTACAGCACTAAACTGTAAAATTACTAGTTTCTCAGTTTACTGCCGCGCATTTTAAACATCTGCTGCCAGTATTATACTGTTGTTTTTACAGTGTGATACAGTTAAAGTTTACGGCAATAAACTGTAAAATTGCTAATTTTACAGTAAGAAACTGTAAAATTACTTGGTTCACAGTTTATTACAGTGCATTTTACAGTTTTAAACTGGAACCTCTGCTGCCAGTGTTATACTGTTGTTTTTACAGTAGTTAAATTTTACGACAATAATCTGCAAAATTGCTAACTTTACAGTATAATAAACTGTAAAATACTAGTTTCACAGTTTATTACTGTGCATTTTACAGTTTTAAACTGGAATCTCGGCTGCCAGTAGTATACTGTAAAAACAACAGTTCATTTTTGCAGTGTATTCAAAGATATTTCAATTAAAAATCGCTTTGATTGAATAATTTATTAATATTTTGTTTTCTTTTTTGAAATCTTCCCCCTCATCTCTCTGGTGGAAATCCATTTCATAGGTATTTATATTTCCTTTTCATATTTCCCTGTTTTACTGGTGTTTTATATACAGGGTGTCCAGTAATTATTGACGGGGTTTTCGTACCTCATAACTTTCGAACAAAAAATACTATGCAAAAACCGATTACGTATTCGTAAATTACAACTCAAAAAGTTTTATTTGTGACATAAAAAAAATTATTGAATTATTATTAATGATATTAAAAAAAAATATTGAAATTATTGCCCTTCGTGGCTCGTAACACATCGAGACGAAATTCGACTTCCCTCCAAATGTTCTCCAGTATTTGTGGGGTAACATTTTGGATCGCAGTGACAACTCTGCTTTTCAGTTCATCAAGGGAGGGGGGAGGGGACCACACGTGCGCAATCTTAGCGCACGTGCAGTCTGAATAATTATAACGTCATAAATAAAAATGTCGACAGTGCAAGATAAAACAATTCGTGTATTGTGGTTTTTTGAAATGGACTTCTTTATGTGGAGGTTTGCAAAAACATTGAAAACAAGGCTTCTGTTCCCTCCCTTGATGAACTGAAAAGCAGAATTGTCACTGCGATCCAAAATGTTAGCTACAAATACTGAAGAACATTTGGAGGGAAGTCGAATTTCATTTCGATGTGTTACGAGCCACGAAGGGCAATAATTTCAATAATTTTTTTTTATATCATTAATAATAATTCAATAAATTTCTTTTATATCATAAATAAAACTTTTTGAGTTGTAATTTACGAATACATTATTGGTTTTTGCTTATTATTTTTTATCCGAAAGTTATGAGGCACGGAAACCCCGTCAATAATTAATGGACACCCTGTATATAAAACACGAGTTTTGATACGGTCAACTCACACTTCTTAAAATGAATCAATTAGATTGAATTAAAAAATTCACAGTAATAAAAATAAAAAGCTATCCAAAACTTTTGTACGTACTGTTTCATTTTGCAACAATATTTCGTATCGCACTGTTCAATGTTTCAATAATAATTAAATAAAAGTTTTAAAAAACTAAAAAATACACTTTTAGAATATCCGCTAAGTTTACATGCACTTATAATACATCAACATATAATATAGTTTAGCCTTTAGTATTAATAATAGCGTTAAATATATTACTTTTAAATTTGCAAAGAACATAAATTTTATATTTTATTCAGAGTTACATTCATACATACAAACAAACAAACAAACAAACAAACAAACAAACAAACAAACAAACAAACAAACAAACAAACAAGCAAACGCACATGAAACTAATAAACGCGTAATAAAAATTAAAAAAATACGCTTTTAAAATATCCGCTAAGTTTATATGCACTTATACATCAACATCTAATGTATTTTATAGCCTTTAGAATTAATAATGTATTAAATGCATTACTTTTCTATCTGTAAAGAAGGTGAATTTGATCTTTTATGCAGAATTACACACAAACAAACAGACAAGTAAACTCACGTGTGAAACTGATAAAAGCGTATTAAAAGTAAATAAATAATGTTAAATACCTCCGATGGAGATGAGGTTAAAAATTCCAAATAACGGTTGCGCAGGCGCTGTCCCATTTGCTGAAGTTGTTGCATTCCGAACTAGGAAAGAAAAAAAAAAATTGTGTGGGATGAGCAGAGAGAACTAAATATTAACATATGAAATCTGAAGTGTTTTTACTCTCATATGGCAAATACTGTAATTTTTAACGACACTATGAATTTTTGAAATTGAAAATTCGCTTAAGCGTTCGTTCACTGGACGGTCTATTGCATGCAATCATGCAAACTGCTATAGTCTAAGAGCTATACTAAAATGCAGTGTTTCTTGACAAAAACATCGTGACATCAGCGTGACGTTAGCCTATGAAAAACGAGCTAAATAAAACGTCACAGCCTACTTGTCGAATAAGAGGAGATCGCTGACTGCTTGTGAGCTCTTATTGGCTCCACCCATAGTGACGTCAGTACCAAGTTGAGTTATATTCTACTATAGCAACGTTTTCGAGTGACAATTTTAAGACATGTGGCTCTCTAATATATCTTTCCCTGTGCTCTTCCGCATCGCATTTTTGCTGGTTAAAATAGTGATTTTTTAACCATTTTGAAGACTAAATAGAAACTTAAACCTGTCGTAGGTGTATTATTTAATATATCGATGGAAAGCTCTATTTCTTGCAGTCAAAATGGTTTGTGCATTTCACTAATGTTAGAAAGGAAGTTGCATGTTAACACTTTTGTTTCTTTCTCCGTTTTTTAGCAGCTTTGTATTTCGTAAAATTTTTGAAGTAGAAATTTAAAACTTGGCAGGTCTTCTTATCTTGTCATAAGCGTCCTTTACACCCATTTTTGTTAAAATCCGAAATGGTGAAGTCAAAAACTTTTTTTCAAGATTGGATGACGTGGAAATACTCAAAAAAGAATCCCTGTTTTTTCCACTACAAGTGCAATGCTCAGTAAAAAACGCAACCACTCTCCGCCGACAGATACCCCGCATGCTGCTCAGAAGAACACAGGGAAAGACGTATTAAAGAGCCAGACGTCTTAAAATGGCTATTTTCTTCAATGTCGCTAGCTCTTGGACAATAAGTACGATTGTATACATCAGTATGAAACAAGATTCCCTCTTTTAGAGGATGAAAATAGGTATTTGATAAATATTGCTAAATATGAAATGCGCTACACTATTTAGCGATGAGGAAGTGACTTCTGAGCCTCATATGGGAATTTAATATCCACGATGCATCCTCGTTACGAGCAAGTTAAAAATATAGTTTTCTTCAATTTGTTCAAAAGTTTCCTGTTTTAGGAGAGAGGGAAAGAAAATCTTCATTTTACAAGAACAAAAATACCTAGAGTTTCTTCCAATAACGTAAAATAACCTCCATGTGGCAAAAACGATCGTAATAGACATTTCTTCAACTAATCCAATATATATGCAATATACCACCAACTCGTAACCAACCTGAGAATTTCCGCCTCCGGCTTGATTAATTCCTATTCCATGCTGATGAGCGCCAAAAAGCACGAAACTGCAGTTCATGGATGAAATGAACGAGTTGGCGGTATATTGCATGTTTCTGCCTTAGCCCTGGCTTAGGGACGGTTACTTACTGTTATATACAGGGTGTCCACTCCAATCGTGGACCAATAGCTACTTTCTAAACCGTTAGAGATAAGCATATAGTTTATTTAGGAAAAAATCTCCAAATTACGAAAGGAATTTTGGGTCTATTCAATGTTTTTCAAAAAATCAAATTTTGAAAGAGTTACGAAATTTAAATTTTTATACAGACCCCCAGTCCTATCAATCATATTTAGTAAAACATTCTTGACACTGTAACGTTTAAAACTAAAAAAAATCACTCTTCTACCACAAAAATTGACCGAGTTATGACGTTTTGAAAAATCAAGATTTTGAAGGATTTCGCATACGGTCCCTTAAGCGATAGCTCGATGACGTCATGAAATAATACAAAATCTTGATTTTTCAAAACGTCATAACTCGGTCAATTTTTGTGGTAGAAGAGTGA
Source organism: Uloborus plumipes (assembly GCA_038373865.1). Lineage (NCBI taxonomy): Eukaryota > Metazoa > Arthropoda > Arachnida > Araneae > Uloboridae > Uloborus > Uloborus plumipes. Next base: position 30,459 of record JAXGGA010010544.1, on the reverse strand, counting down.
TTTTTTTTTTAGTTTTAAACGTTACAGTGTCAAGAATGTTTTACTAAATATGATTGATAAGACTGGGGGGCTGTATAAAAATTTAAATTTCGTAACTCTTTCAAAATTTGATTTTTTGAAAAACATTGAATAGACCCAAAATTCCTTTCGTAATTTGGAGATTTTTTCCTAAATAAACTATATGCTTATCTCTAACGGTTTAGAAATTAGCTATTGGTCCACGATTGGAGTGAACACCCTGTATAGTTTTAAAAACTAAAAAGTAAGCTTTTAGAGTTAATCAAGCTAAAAAGATTTTCAAAACTAATTGAATATCCGCTAAGTTCACATAAACTTACAATACATCAACATGTAATATAGTTTAGACTTTAGTATTATTACTAGTTCGGTTCATCGACCAAAGCATTGGGATACCATCACCGGGGTCCCTGGTTCTGATCCCACCGGGGCCCACGTCAATCTGCACGCTACTAGGGGTGACACGGACGTGATCTGACCAGATCAGAAGGTTGCGTGTTCATATCACGTCCGGATCACCACTTGTGGCATATGAATTGATGAGTTGCCGGGGGGGGGGGCAGAACCAGAGACCACGGTGATGCCAACCCAGTGCTTTGGTCGTTGAGCCAAAAGGCCTTGTGACTCGACGGGCAAAGTTGGGTAATGCGTTCTCTAAGTACACCAACTAGTATTAATAAAATTTCACAGTTTGTATGTAAGGCTCAAAAATCAAGCACTAACCTTTGCGATTTTCGAAGCTCCTTCCCAAAACTTGTAAGGGTCATTGGGATACAGTACTTCAGCAACGCTTGGCTTGTTTCTATATACCTGAAAAACGATAATAGTCAAAAAATTCAACTAGCAGGAAGCAAGCAAAAAAGATATTTCAGATACATCGGAAAAGAAAAATGTGTGCACATTTTTAAGCACACGTCTAATCGAGCGAAACGTTCTAGTCCAAAAGCTAGCAACGTCGAAAACACAACCATTTTAAGACGTCTGAATCTCTGATATATCTAGCTCTTCCCTATGCTCTTCTGGGATGCATGCAAGGTGTCTGACTTCAGAGATTGGCTGTATTTTTTACTGCGCATTTTACTTGTACTGGAAAAAATGGTGCTTTTTAAGTCAATTTTGGGCAATTAATAGTCAAATCAGTCATGAGAAAAAAAGTTTTTTCAAAAACTGGTGTGAAGGACGCATATGACAAGATAAGTAATAGTGCCAACCTTTAGATTTCTGCTTCAAAAATTGTACAAAGTGCAGAAATGTAAAAAAAAAAAAGAAGAAAAAGTTTTTACATGCAACTTCTTTTCTTGTCATCTATATCTATAAAAATGAGTGTATGTATATATATATACTTGTTCTCTATACAAATCCACAGTTTGCGTCAGATTTTCATCAAACTTGACACAGAGGTTCTTTGATGCCCTAGAATTCTCATAGGCGTTGTCTTGAAATTTTAAAGAATCTAAAAAGCTCAAATTTAAATTTTTTGTCAAAAAATGACCATTTTATAGGAATCTAGCCTATTTATATTGTAATCGAGATAGGCCTTTTAGCATTCAAATTGATGAAATTTAAGATTTTTACATATTAGTATTTTCCAACAATGATTACGATTAAAGTAATGAATTTTCAATTTAAGGCTCACCTATTTCCTTTTTGCATTGAAATAAGTAAAAAACAATCATAATTCATGTGGACTTTATAAAAAGAACCACGGATTTGAATTTCAAATTTGCAATGAGACGACAGTTGCGTCTGTAATGGAGATAAGCCTTCAGAACGAGAAATAGATTTATTTCTGAGTTATAATAATTTTTACTTTGTAGGTGGGAACAATTAATAGAGAAAAGTTAATATTTTAAATTTGGCGGGTGAAATTGATGCAATTTTTTCACTTCCATGTGCATATATTTCATGCCAGTGGACGCGGCAAAGCACAGACGACATTTATCTTTAATTTTCACCTTTTGATTCGACTATTTTTCTATAAACGTTTAACTTTCTGTAATATTTTAGTTTTTTTCAAAGTTTGTACCTAAGAGACAGATTGATGCAAATTATTTTATACCCATATGCATAGAACTCTTTCAAACTTTTTTTCCCTGAATGCTATGTTGTATTAATAAGTACCCGGGAAACGCCGGGTATTAGGCTAGTAGTAGAATAAAAATTCAAAAACCGTTGTGAAGGTAAGAAAAAGAGCGTTTCGTTGATATATTACATGACATACTTGCGACGGGTTTAAGTTTCTAATTGCCGAGAATGGTTAAAAACTCATTATTTTCACCAGCAATAATGTGATGCGCTGTAAAAAACGCAACCACTTTAGGCCGCCAGACCCCTCACATGCTGGATGCTGCTCGGAGAAGCATTGGAAAAGATATATTAAAGAGCCAGACATTTTAAAAAAATAAAAAAAAAGTTCTAGGTGACTATGATATAGTATAGATACAAAAGCTGACGATGTATTTCCATATTTGAGATCGTTGATGAATTAACGGCCTTTCGGACTCGCGAATCCAAATTTTACCATTTTGATTACTCAAAAACTTATACTTAGATTTTACAACTAGCCTTTGAATACTTTATAGAAAGTGTGGTCAGTTCAAACGATCGGATTTACAAAACTAATTTACTTGAATTAATCAATAAACTCAGTAAATTTAGAGTGAACAAAAACCTCATTTACGTTTAGTGAGATGAGATAAAAATTATTAACTCTCTTCAAAAAATCCCTGATAGATTGCTTAAGCAAATTAGTGGAATAACGACCCCTTGAACTATTAATAGTAACGGGTTTGATCCATTTCCGTATGATAAATGTCAAAGCCCTTCTGCCGAACGAAAGAAAAAATCTTAGACGAAGCTAGAGTATAACTAGAAGTAGATCTAAAAGATGATAAAGAATAAAACAAAAAAAATAAAAATAAAATAACTGAAATATAATATAAAAATAAATCATAACAAGCAGTTAACCATAGATTAGCTTTATTTACACTATAAATTGGAAAACAGTGTATTATTAGGCAATAAATATCACTGACGCTTATAACACAAGCTAATTAAAAATTGTTTGCTATGTCGCTGTTTTTGATTTAAGACTACTGCTTGATTTATTCAGTAAATGGTATTTAACAGCTTTTAGTCACGGTGTACGTTTCTAAGTGCAATAACATCCATATTCTGAGTAAAACATGTACGGCCATCATATAAGGACTAACAAATAATATTGTTTAATGATTTATTATAATTGAAATAAGCTGTGTTTTAATTGGTTTTTTTTAATAAGCAACAACTTTTTACACATTTTATACTATCGCCATAGATATGAACTATTCACTCACAAATTTTTGTTGTAAACAACATTCTAATACATTTAAGATATAATTGTGATTGTCTTTACCAACACAGGAACTATAAATGCCAATTAGATATCTCTTTCAGGGCTGTCATTGCAAAAGAGGTTTTGTTAATGTATTTATAAGTTCAGCGCTTAGACATTTTCTCTTGAGTTGAAAAAAGATAGCTTTTCACTGCGCCAAAGTTAAAATTTTGTTTTAATATATTCTAGGTCTCTATAAGTATAGGCGACAAATAGTGTTTAATGTCTCATATTTCAGACATATCAAATTTTCTGTAAAAGTTCAATAAAAAATCACACACTCCCGTTTAACAAGAGTAATCCATATAAAAATAGAATATATGTTTTAATTAATCCTTTAATAGATATAACAAGTAAAAACAGTGTTATCACCATGGAAAATTCAGGGCTTATTGGTGAAATGTTTTACCCAGGTTACCGCTCTCTATATGGGAACTTGAGCACTTACGTTCTCGATAAAATTTTGATTTTTCAGTTATAGATTAGTTATTACCTCCATTCATTTTCTTCTACAGACACTACGCTATTATCAACTGTTAAAAAAGTGATTATGTTTTGTTTTTTCTGTTATTATATTATGGTACCATAACAGTAACCTATACAATTGTTTATAAGTTAAAAATATAATACTGCAAGAAGCTATTGCTTTTTATTTTTTAAACCACATAGCTCTATATAACTTGGTAAAAAGAATGTGCCTTAACTTCAATACAGATAACACTCAAATCTCACTGTAAAATAATTGGCACACTTCTTCTTATCAGATAACTAACAGAAATGATATATGCTTGACTTTAAATATTGTTAGTTTGATTCAACCGTACATTTTTAACAATTTAATCAAAATAGGAACATACTACGCTCGACGTTTTACAGATGCTGCAATTACTGTGGCCAATTGTTTCCGAATCTAGTTTCTTAAAGAGGGAAGAAACTTTCGGGCATGTCCCAGATGATTAAATAGTTCTATTCAGAAAACAAAAAATCAGCTTAGGTCCTCACATTTTTTGAGCAGTATGTTTTTTATGCAGCCTATTTAGTGTGGATTTAAGCTTTTCACAATACATAGTTACCATTCCACAAAATTTCGTTACTGATATCTCTTCCCTTAACTCTAATGTAGGTAAATCAATACGATGGCCTTATATCTGCTCAGAATCCCTATGGAGGTGATCTACTGCTCACGCTGCTTAACTTCAGCATTTGTGACGGTCAAATGACGACCCCCAATTGTTCACAGTAAAGCATCATCACTCGTTTAGTTTTTCAGGTATCGCGGTGCAGGACACCAAGCAGAATGCACCGAAATCCTTTTCCGATTATACGTGGGGTACAAGCAGATGTTATTAATGTTACAATATCTATTATTGATCATACTTTACTCCTCACCTGCTCAATTAGCTTCGTTATTCGGATAATCAAGCGACGTTTGCCACTTCTCGAGGGCCTACGAACCATTGGAGGCGTGAGAAGTCTACAGTTTGATATTTACCGGAGGTCTTCGGGCACACAATCACCTAGCTCATCTTTAGTTATCACTACTAAGTTTCAGACCTGCAGCAAATATCATTTTTTTTCTTAGTTGGTACACTACACAAATATTTGGGACATGTCAAATTGGCATTATTTTCTTTAAGTAAAGTACTATTTTCCATACAAACATCATCGATTGCTCACTATTACATTTCATGCATACTAAATATGAACAGTTATTGAAATATCAAGAACCTTATGAAACGCCATTTGCTATTTATTAAGACACTTTAATTATATAATCTACACTTGGGCTCTGTAAGTTTCCGTTTAAGACCTGTTCACACACATTTATACTAACCATGTTATAAAAAGATATTGACACAGTAATTTATGCTAGTTTGTGTTTGTTCAATAAACTAGGGACCAGATAGAGCTGTTCTACTTGTTTCTAGAAAAAATTATATGATAGAAATGTTTCCACTCGAATGTTGATAAGAAACTAAAATTTAGACTCAGAAGGTTATAGTTTTGGTCAATTAGTTTAATTGTTTAACTGATGTATAGTTTATGGTCCTATTAAAAATTTATACAGTTCTTATTAATGTATCTGTAAAGATTAGAGCAACGAATTTATACTCAGTTTATATTAGTGTGATTTAATAGTAAAGACAAATTTTTTTGCAAGGTAATTTATATTACTAATAATAATTTGCCATTTTGCTTTAAAATATACAGTTGGTTAATAAAACAACTATTCATTTTGTTACTATCTCTATTTAATTCGTGTTGGACTCAATTTTATAGAAAGCATTAGAATCATAATTTATATTTTATAAACATTACCAACAAAACCTCCCCCACCACCCACCCCCACACCACCCACAACACCCCCCCCCCCCAACCACCCCCCACACCCCACCAACCCCCACCCCACCCCACACCCAAACCCAACACCCCACCCACCACCACCAAACCCCACCCCCCCCACCACCACAACCCCACCCACACCACCCAACAACCCAACCCACCCCCCCACCCCCCACCACACCCCCCCCAACACCCAACCCACCCCACAAACACCCCCCACAACCACCCCACCCACCACCCAACACCCCCACCCCCCACACACCCCACCCCACCACCCCACCCACCACCCCACCCCACCACACCCCCACACCCCACCCCCACACCCCCCCACACCCCCCAACCACCACCCACAACCCACACCCCAACCCCCCACACCCCAACCCCCCCCCACCCCACCACCCCACCCCCACACCCACCCCCACCCCCACCACACCCACAACCACCACCCCAACCCACCCCCCACCCACAACCCCCACCCCCCCACCACCCACCCCCAACACCACCCCACCCACCACCCCCCCCACCCCACAACCCAACCCCCCCAACCCCACACACCCCACCCACAACCCCCACCACACACCACCCCAACCCCCCAACCCCCACCAACACCCCCCACCCACCCCACCCCACCCACACCCACCCACCCACCAACACCCACACCACCCCACCCACCACCACACACCCACCCCCACCCACCACCCCCCCCACCACCACCCACAACCCCCCACCACCACCCCACCCCCACACAACCCCACACCACCCACACCCACCCCCCCCCCCCAACCACCACCCCCCACCACCACCCCCCAAACACCACACCCACCACCACCCCCCAACCACCCACCACCCACACAACACAACACCCCACCACACCCACCACCCCACCACCACCACCCCCCAACACACCACCCCACACCCCCCACCCACACCCACCAACCCACCACCCCCACACCACCACCAACCCCCCACCACCCACCCCCCACAACCCCCCCCCACCACCCCACCCACCCCACAACCCACACCCCACAACACCCCACCACCCCACACCCCCACCCCACCCAACACCCCACCCCCACCAACCCCCACCCCACAACCCACACCCCCACCCACCCCCCCCCAAACAACCCACCCCACCCCCCACACCCCCAACACCACCCACCCACCACCCCCACCCACACCCCCCCACCACCACAACCCACCCACACCACCCACACCCCACACCACCAACCCACCCAACCCCACCCACCACCCAACACCCCCACCCCACCCACCCCCCCCACCCCCACCAACCCCACAACCCACCACCCCACCCCACCACACCCCCCACCCAACCCAACCCCACCCCACACACCCCCACACCCCCCACACCACACCCCCCCACCCACCACCACCCACACCCCCCCACCCCCCCCACACCCACCCACACCAACCCACCCCAACCCCACACCACCCCACCCCACCCCACCCCACCACACCACCCCACCACACCCACACCCCACCCAACACAACCAACACCACACCCCACACCCCACACCCACCCCCCACCCACACCCACACCCCCCCCACACACCCCCCACACCCCACACCACCCCACCACCCACACACCACACCACAACCAACACCCCACCCCACCCCACACACCCCCACCACACCCACCCCCCCACAACCACACCCCCCCACCCCCACACCACCCCCCACCCACAACACCACCCCCACCACAACCCCCCCACACCCCACCCACCCAACACCCAACCCCACACCACCCCCCAACCCCAACCAACCCACCCCACCACCCCACCCCACACCCACCCCACCCCCCACACCCCACCCACCCCCCCCAACCCACCCACAACCCCACACCCACACCAACCCCCCCACCCCCAACCCCCACCCACCAACCCCCACACCACCACCCCCAACCCACCCCCCACCCCCCACACCACCACCACACCCCCACAACCCCACCCACACCCCCACCCACCACCCACCACCACCCCCCACACCCCCACCCAACACCCCACCACACCCCACACCACCCCCCCCCACACCACCCCACACCAAACCCACCACCCCCACACCACCCCCCCCCCACCCCCAAACCACACAACACCCCCAAACACCACCCCCAAACCCCACCACCCACACACCACCCCACCCACCCACAACCCCCACCCCACCACCCACCCACACCACCACACCCCCCCCCACACCCCCCACCCACACCCCACACCCACCCCACCACCCACCACCACACCAACCCCCACACCCCCACAACCACCCCCACCCACCCCCACCCCACACCCACCAACCCCCCACCACCCACCAAACCCCACCCCCACCACACCAACCCCCACCCCAACACCCCACCACACCCACCCCCCAACCCCACCCCACCCACCCCCCACCCACCCCCACCCCCACCCACCCACCCACCACCACCAACCCCCACACCCCACCCACACCCCACCCCCAACCCACCCACCCACCCCACACCCCCCCCCCCCAACCACCCCCCACCAACCCCCACCCCCCCCACACCACCACCCCACACCCCCACCCAACACCCCACCCACCAACACCACCCCCACACCCACCCCCCCCCCACCCCCACCCCACCCACCCACCACCACCCCACCACCCCCCAACCACCCACAACCCCCCCACCACCCCACCAACCACCCCCCACACAACACCCCCACACCCACCCCACACCCACCACCCACCAACACCACCCCAACCCCCCCCACCCCCACACCCACCACACACCACCCACCCCCCCACCCAACCCACCCCACCACAACACCCACACACCCCCACCACCCAACACCCCACACCCACACCCCCCACCCCCCCACACACAACCCCACACCCCACACCCCCCACCAACACCCCCCACCCCCACCCCACACCCACACCCACCCCCACACCCCCCCCCCCCAACCCAACCCCCACACACCCACCCCAACCCACCCAACACCCCACCCCCCACACCACCACCACCACCCCACCACCCCCCCAACCCCCCACCACCCACCCCACAACCCACCCCCCCACAACCACCACCCACACCCCACCACCCACCACACACCCCAACCCCCAACCCCACCACCCCCACCCCACACCCACCCCCCACACCCACCCCCACACCACACCCCCACCAACAACACACACCCACACCACCCACACCCCAAACACCCCACCCCCACCACCACACCCCCACACCACCCAACACCCCACACCACCAACCCCCACACCCACACCACCCCCACACCCAACCCCAACCACCCCCCCACCCCCCACCACCACCACCCACAACCCCAACCACCAACCACCCCAACCACACCCCACACCCACCACCCCCCACCCCAAACCACCCCCCAACCCCCACCCACCCCACCCCACCACCACCACCCACCCCCACCCCCACCAACACACCCACACCCCACAACCCACCCCCACCACCCACACCCACCCCACACCCCACCCCCCACCAACCCCCCACCACCCCCCACACCCCCACCCCAACCACACCCCCACCCCACCACCACCCAACACCCACCACACACCCCCCCCAACCAACCCACCCACCACCCACACCCCACCCCAACCACAACCACCCCACCCACCACCCCCCACCACACCACCACAACCACCACCACCAACCCCCCCCACCCACCCACCCCCACCACCCCACCCCCACCCCACAACCCACCCCACACCCCACCCACCAACCCCCCACCCCCCACCCACCCCCCCACCACACACCACCCCCACAACCACCACAAACCACCCCCACCCCCCACCAACACCACCCCACCCCCCCCACACCCCCCACCCACACACCCACCCCCCCACCACACCACCCACCACACCCACCCCCCACCACCACCCACCCCCACCCACCCCCACACCCACACCCCCCCCCCACAACCACCCCACCACCCCCCCACACCCACCCACCACCACCCCCACCCCACCCAAACACCACCCACCCCCCAACCCCCCCACACCCCACCCCCCACCCACCCCACACACCCCAACCCACCCCACCCACCACACCCCCACCCAACCACCCCACACCCCCACAACCCACACCACACCACCCACCCCACCCACACACCCCACCACACCCCACAACCACCCACAACCCACCCCCCAACCACCCCACACCCCCACCAACACACCCACACCCACCCCCACCCCCCCCACCCAACCCCCCACCCACCCCCCAACCACACCCCCCAACACCCCCCCACACCACCCAACCCACCACCCCACCCACCACCCCACCCCCACACCCACCCCCCACCCCACCCACACCCCACCCCACCACCCCCCCCACACCACCACCCCCCACCACCCCCACCCACCACACCACCCCCCCAACCACACCACCCCACCACCCCCCCACCAACACCCACCACCACACACCCCCCACCCAACACCACCCCACACACCCCCCACCCCACACACCACCCCCCACCAACACCCACAACCACCCCACCCCACAACACCCACCCCCACCCACCCCACAACCCCCACCAAACCAACCCCACACCCCACCCAACACACCCCACCCCACCCAACCCACCCCACCACACCCCACCACCACCCCACCACCCCACCACCCAACACCCCACCCCACACCACCACCCCCACCACCCCAACCACACCACCCCACCACCAACCCACCCCACAACCACACCCCACCACACCCCACCCACCCCAACACCCACCCACCACAACCACCCCCAACCCACACCACCCCCACAACCACCCCACACCCACACCCCAACCACCCACAAACACCCCACCCACCCCACCCACACCACCCCACACCACCCCCCCACCCCAACACCCCAACCACCCACACCACCCACCCCCAACCCACCCACACACCCCACCACCCAACCACCCCACCCCACCACCCACCCCCACCCCCCAACACCCACACCCCCCACCACCCACCCACCCAACACCCACCACCCCACACCCACCCCCCCACACCCACACCACCCCCACCACCAACACCCACCCCACCACCACCCCCCAACCCCCCCACCCACCCCACACCCCACCACCCCACCACACCCCCCACCCCAACCACCACCAACCACACCCCCCCACCCACCCCCACCACCCACCACCCACACCCACCACCCCACAACCCACCCACACCCCCCCACCCCCCACCCCCCAACCCACCACAACCCCACACACCCACCACCCCCACCCCCAACCCACCCCCCACCCCACCACACCCCCACCACCCCCAACCCCACCCACACCACAACACCCACCCCCACCACCCACCCCAACCACCCCCACACCCCCACCCACACCCACCCAACCCCCCCCACCCACACCCACCCCACCCCACCCACCCCCCCACCACCACCACCCCCACCCCCACCAACAACCACCCCAACCACCCCACCACCCCCCCACACCCCCCCACCCACCCCCCAACACCCCAACCAACACCCCCCACCCACCCCCACCCCCACCACCCCACCCCACCCACCCCCCACCCCAACCACACCCCACCACCCCCACCCAACCCCCCCACCAACCCCCCCCCCACACCACACCCCCACAACCCCCCCCCACCCCCCCCCCACACCCCACACCAACCCCACCCACCCCCCCCCACACCCACCACACACAACCCCCCACCCACACCCCACCACACCCCCCACCACCACCCCCACACCAACACCCACACCACACCCCCCCCAACCCCCCCACAACCAACCCCCCCCACCCCACCCCCACCCCCCCACCCCCCCCCCCAACCACCACCCCACACCCCACCCACCCACCACACCCCAACACCCCCCCACACCCACCCCCCACCACAACCCCACCCAACACCCCCACCCCCCACACACCACCCACCCCCCCCCCACCCCACACCCCCCACCCCCACCCACCCACCCACCCCCAACCCACCCCAAACCCCCACCCACACCCACCCCCCCCCACCACCACACAACCCACCACCCCCCACCCACACCAACCCCCAACACCCCACCACCCCCCCCAACACCCCACCACACCCCACCCCCACCACCCAACACCCACACCAACCCCCCCACCACACACCCCCCCCCACACACCACCACCCCCACCCCACCCCCACCACCCCCACCCCAACCCACAACACCCCCCCCCCACCAACCACCACCCCCCCACCCACCACACCCCCACCACCACACCCACACCAACCCCCACAACACAACCACCCACCCCACCACCCAACACCCCCACCCCACCCCCACACCCACCCCCCCCCCCAACACACCCCACACCACCCACACCACCCCCCAACCCCCCACCCCCACCCACCACCCAACCCCCAACACCACCCCACCACCACACCCCACCACCCCCCACCCCCCCCACACCCCCCAACCCACCCCACCCCCCACACCCCCCCCCACACCCACCCCACCCCACCCCACCCCCACACCCCCACACCCACCCACCCCCCCCACACCCCACCCACCCCCCACCCCCACCCACCCCACCCCCCCACCACCCCACCCCCCCCCACCACCACACCCCCACACCCCAACCCCCCCCACCACCCACCCACCCCCCCCACCCACCCCAACAACCCAACACCCCACACCCACCCCCCACCCCCCACACCCCCACCCACCAACCCCCCCACCCCCACCCACCCAACCCCACCACCCCACCACCCCACACACCCACCCCCCCCCACCCCACCCCCCCAACCACACCCCCACACCCCCCACCCCCCCAACCCACCCACCAACCCCCCCACCACCCACCACACCACCCCCCACCCCACCCCAACCCACCCCCACACCACCAAACCCCCCCCACCCCCACCCCCCACCCCACCCCACCCACCCCACCACCCCCCACCCCACCCACCCACCACCCCCCCACCCACCCACAACCCCCCCCCAACCACCCACCACCCCCACCACCCCACACAACACCCACCCAACCCCCCCCCACACCCACCCCACACCCACCCACCCCACCACCCCAACCCCCACACACAACACCAACACCCCACCAACCCCCCCCCCACCCACCCCCCACACCACCACCCCCACCCAACACACCCCCCCCAACACCCCACCACAACCACCCCACCCCAACCCCACCCCACCCCCCACCCACCCCACCACCCACCCCCCACCCCCCACCCCAACACCACCACCCCCCACACCCCCACACCCCACCCCCCACCCACCACCACACAACCACCCCCCCCCACCCCCACACCCACCACCCCCAACACACCCACACCCACCACACCCACCCCCCCCCAACCCACCCCCCCCAACCCCCACCCCCCACCCCACCCCCACACCACCCCACCCAACCACCCCCACCCACCCACCCCACCCACCCCCAACCACCCCCCACCCCCACCCACCAACCCCCCCACAACCACCCACCCCCACCCCACCAACCCCCCCCCACCCACCACACCCACCCACACCCACCACCACCCCACACCCCCCCCCCACCCCACCCACAACCCCCCACACCAACCCACCAACCCACCCCCACCCCACACCCCCCACCCCCACACCCCCCACCCCAACCCACCCCCCCACCCCCCACCCCCACACCCCCACACCACCCACCCCCCACCCCCCACACCACACCCCCCCAACCCCACACCCCAACCCCCCCCCCAACCCCCCCCCCCCACACAACCACCCCACCCACCCCCACCCAACCCCCCCCCCCCACCCCCCACCCCCCCACCCCCCCCCCCCCCACCACACCACCCCACCACCCCCACCCCACAAACCCCCCACCCCACCACCACCCCCCACACCCCCCCCCCCCACACCCCCAACCACACCCCCAACACCCCCACCCCCCCCCCCACCCCCCAACACCACCCCCACCCACCCCACCCCCCCCCCACCACAACAACCCACACCACCCCACACAACCCCCCCACCACACCACAACACCCCACCACCCACCCAACACCACCACCCCCACCCACACCCCCCCACAACCCCACCACACCCCACCACCAACCCCACACCCACCCCCCCCAACCCCACACCACCCCACACACACCCACACCACCACAACCCCCACCCCACACAACACACCCCCCACCCACCCACACCCCCCACCACCCCCAAACCACCCAAACCCCCCCCCCCAACACACCCCCACACCCAACCCCCCAACACCACCCCCCCACCCACCCCCACAAACCCACCAACCCCCCACCCCCCCCAACACCAACCACCCACCCCACCACACCCAACCCCCCACCAACCCCCACCCCCACCACCCCACCACACAACCACACCCCCCACCCACCCACCACCCCCCCCACCCACAACCCACCCCCCACACCCCCCACAACCCACCCCCACACCCCCCCACCCCACACAACCCCCACCACCCACCCCACCCCACCACCCCCCACCACAACCCCACCAACACCCCAACCCCCACCCAACCACACCCACACCCCCCCCACCCCCCACACCCCAACCCACCCAACCACCACACCCACCCCCCACCAACCCCACACCACACCCCCCCACCCCAACCCACCCACCACACAACCCCCCCACACACCCCCAACACCCCCACCCACACCACATTCGGCAAAAATAGTTTCATTCCTATATTTCGCTTTTGGATTTGAAAAACTTTTCGTTCAATTTTGAACGGTAAAGTAGTAGTAATAATAATAATAATAATAATAATAATAATAATAATAATAATAATAATCTACTTATATTAAAAACTGAGTATCTTTCTTTCTAACTATCTTTCTATCTTTCTTTCTATGTCACGCTTCTTTCTCCTGAACGCCAATGAACTGAAAGTCGAACCAGGTACCGATAGATAGGTAATTTTTCAGGCTTCATTAGTTTCAATTTATATAATTATACGATTTTAATTAGCGAAGATATCAATTAATAAGTAGTCAAATTTAAAACGATTAAACCTAATAAATGATTAAATATGAAATCCATTGTTGCATTGCAAAACGTGGTTGCTATGAAACAGTGATAACAATGATAATGAGAATTTTGAAGGAAGGCTTAACTAAATCAAACACGAAACTCATAAGCGGGCCACTTATGTAGTATTTTTATCGCTAGCTACTCAAATCTTTGTCGCCAATTCATGTGCGAGGGAAATCGTTCCTTTTCAAACGTAAGCACTGTAAAATGCTCTTTTTCGAATTTTGAAGAATTTTTTCCGTAAATAATCCGAAAAAACTAAACAAAAGAGAGGAAAATTTATTGCTCAAAAACCAAAATAAGTTTCAGGAAATTAAAAAAAGTAGTAATCGTTTGAAGAAATTAATAAAATAAAGCTGAAAAATAAATAAATTACTTACTTTAAAAACTAAACAATGTGCGTGCACGTAAGAAATCAGCAATTGAGTTCACTTCAGTTCAAAAAATACTACTTTGGAGTACTAAAACAAGGAGTAATAAGTTTTTAATTACCTAATTTTAATTAAATTTCAGGAAATCTAGGGCGAATTAAAAAATTTCGGCTTCGTAGTGCAGATCATCAGTATGCGGACTAATTTTGTACCAATTTTCATAATCGTACTTTGCGTAAATTTTGCAGGAGAGCGTTTGACCCGCGACTCATGACGTCACCAAACTTTGATTTTATAGAAATAGATAATATCATTATTATTGTTATTGATATCAATAAATAGGAAACAAGTTACAAAATAGATTTAATTGAAGTCCTCTGTCTAGCTTTAACATTTATGAAGGAAAGGTATCGATTGAATGCGAGGCAAAATTCAGAAACTTTAAACCACTTTGTTTCTCACTTAGTACAGATGATTATTGAGTTGTTTTTCTTCTCTCTCTCTCTCTTTCTTTCTTTCTTTTTTTTCCATTATAATTTTTTTTTCCTCTTGATAACGAATGAAAAACAAGTTAATTTTCTTACGAAATAAATTGTTTAATTTAAGGGGTAAAGTATTGTAATTGAAAGTATTGTAAAAGCAGATGCGTTGAAACACATTACATTCAAACCTTTCTCACACGTTTTTTTCTTATCTTATTTTATTTTTTTAATTTGGAGCTTACGTTGTAGAAAGCTTTTTGTGTAACTCAGTTCTTCAATTGTTTCTTATGTAAGGCTAATCAGTGAATGGAGAAAATGTGCTTGAATTAAAATTGCTTATGTTCAAAATACATTAACAACTGGAGTTTATTGACACATAAGGCCTAATTGTTTCAACAAACGTGTACGAACTTGTTTTTATTTTAGCAATTTATTTATTTACTCATTTATTTATTCATTTATTTATTTCTTTTGACGTAAAAGAGGCGCATTTTCTTTGCGGGAATCTTTGTAGTTAAAAATTAATATGTGGTAAAACTTGAAGCCTAAACCCGTTTATAAGACAAATGTCAAAGGAATATCAATTATAAATAATCGAAGGAGCATCTACGACTGTCAAGTGAAAGCAATCAGCAACCTTGATTATTCAATAAGATAAATCACAATTGAATTTCTTAAAATATTATTTTTTTTTTCTTTTATTTAACTAGCTCAAGAAACATTTCAATACTAATCACCTAATTCAAGTCACATTCTAATAATAAAAAACCTTTAAATAGAAATTATAAGCTTCGGCAGTTTTCTTATTTACATGGAAATACAAATATTATCGAACATCGATAATGTTATTAACGAAATCTACGTGCGAACACCATATCGACGTTTCTTCAGTGAATAAAACCAAATTATTTCAAACGCTCCAATGGCTACCGACTGACAAAAACATACATTTTATTCAAACACACAGCACAAACGTTATTTTTAACGGTGGGCATTTTTCGGAATTCCATGATTATTCGCGTCACGAAATAACAGCTGCAATTTACAACCACTACTGGCTATATACAGAACAATTGAACCGCGTAGGCAAGATAACAAGATATTTCTCTTTCCCAGTGTATGATTTCGCTGGATGTAACAATGGCTTGAAAACGTTAGTTATCCCTCCATTTTCCATAATCCAGCGTTTCCTCTCTGAGTGGGCGAATTAGAAGAGCAGCAACTGTGTATCTTTGTTAATGATCTTAATAGCAGCGACTAAATTAATGTCGGACCCAACTTCGACTTTGGGGTAGCGTGGGAAATAAGTATTTCATTTTGAGGACTAGTACTGCTCCTCAAATTTTGATACTGAGGAGCAGTTCTGTAGAATTGAGAAACAGTTTGTATTGTTATTGTAGGATAATTTGCGAAATTACATTTTCAACAAAACAGCAAGTTTTCAGAAATGTAATATTTAATGTGTGCAATTAATAAGGTTTGAAGAATGACTTCAGTACAAACTTTCATCGCTTATCTTTTACAACACACATTTTTTGCACTCTTTTAAAGATTGCTTTGGCCATTTTTTAGACCATCTTGTTCGGCTTTCGTTTCTTTTAAGAAAGGTAAACCTGCATATGGAAAAGCAAACTAAAACTCACAAAATGTTTGCCAAAAGAAGCCGAAAATGTTCACCATTTCTTTTTCATTCTTTTTTTTTTTTTTTCTTGAAGGAGGGGCAAATGAAGACGACCGGAAAAAACTGAAATTTGAATCGTAGGATTGTAGCGATTTGAAGTTCCAGTTGTTGAGTAAAACTCCAGTTTTTCTGTAGGTACTATCGTCCCCGCTTAATCGAGAAATGGATAAACGAATACCCCGCTTATAAGAATAAAATATCTCGGAACCAAATATTTCCCACGCCATAGAAGCAATGTTAAAGATCCCCGCTTAATCGAATACCCAGCTTAATCGAATAATATTTCTGGGTCATTTTCATTTTTCGGTGCCATTTGCTGTCCGTCAAAAAAATATTTTTTCAAAACATTTTGAGCAACTTTAAATAAATTTACTTTTTGGTATGTTTATTAGTAGACAATTTCCAATACAGGCATTATAATTTTTAATAATATTTTTCGTTTAGAAAATGGGTTTTTTAGGAATGAGTTGAAGAGGAACGAAAAATACAGCTGTCCAAACAGTAAAGACTGAAGTTGAACAACAAGAATTTGAATTAAGTAGTCAAATTTTCCACTCTGCCATATTTTGCAATCATGCTTCATACTTTAAATTACATTCTAATAAAGTTAATTTGAATAAAAGTGAAAATTTTAATTTTTTAACTAATATCAAAGAGTTGTCCAGAAATTAATGTCATGTCTGTTACCATACACATTTTTACAATTTTTAAACCTTGTGCATTGAATTCTGGAATGACAACACTTCTATAGTACTGAAGCACATGGAAACAAGAAATAGCAACAGTCATTTTGAATGTTCAGTTTTCTTTAAAGGAAGCAGAAGTCTTTTATTAGAATGTACATTTTTGTTATGTCATGTCTGTTACCTTAATTACTTGCATAAAATAATTTTTTTAATTAATTATTTCAGCTAGATAATTTAGTTTAGTGGAATTGTACTCTAAATCAAGTAGAACTTTTAATAATTTTGTAGAATTTTTTGCCCCACAATTTTTTTTTTCTTAAAATGTCATGTCTGTTACTTGTCATGTCTGTTACCAATCTTTTCATTTTGGAGGATCGAGAAAACAAGTTTTCTTACACACTGGGGTTTTGTATTAGAAAAAGTTAAAGGATCCTGTTGCATTTTTCTCACCTTCAGAGAGCAATAATCATGGGCCTGCAGCGATTTGGACTCATCTTCAGGCAATTCTTGATATACTGCTGCGAAAAATTGAACCAGAAGTTCAAACTTCATTTTTTTTTCTGATGGCCCTACAACGCAGTATCGATTGAAGAATTTATTTTCTTTTAAACAAAAATATTTCGAAGAATTTCATAATAATATGGATCATGGTCCTTCTATGAAGTGGATCATGATAAGAGGGCTGTAAATGGAGTGGGAACTGCTGTTAAGCAAAGAGGTAACATAGCGTGCAGACATTCCTAATGCAAGGACACTATACAATATTTAAAATAATAAAATGAAGATTAAAATTTATTTTGTGTCTGAAGAACATGTGGAAGACTTCAGAAATTTGATTCCTTCTGCCATACTAGTTTTAAAAGAAACTATGCATACCCATCAAATATTTTCTTTAGGAAAGAGCAAAATGTCATTTTGAGATATGAGCTGTTTTTGCAGACAAAAAAATGTTTGCATATGATTTGATTTCAAAAATTTTGACATTAACAGAAAAATACAGCCATAATATCGAAGAAAAAAAACAACAACCAAATAACCACAAAAGCAATCCACTGAAAAGTTTTTATGTAATGATTTTCTAATAAAAAACATAAGAGATGGAAATTTTGTTTTCGGTGAAACTAGAAGAAAAAAATTCGGTAAAATATTTTGTTTCAGAGATAATTAATAGGGAGACAGACCCGTCATTTAGGGGGGGGGGCAATTGACCCCCCTGCCCCCTAAATGACTTTGGGAAATTAATGTATTAGCATAGAAGTGGGCGTGCTTTTTGCCACTTTTTGGTAAATTTTATATTGTGTATGCAACCTTTGCCCCTCCTCCCCCCTGGAAAAACTCGAAATGACGTCCCTGTAGGGAGGATAGTTTTTTTACTGTTAAATATTTGAAAAAGGTTTAGAACCATGCAAAATTTTACCGAGAAGATGACAATACGAAATTGAATAAGATGATATTATAATGAAATTGCCAAATCCATATCTTACTGGATCGGCAACTGCAATATTTCTTTTTTAATGTAGGTTTAACACGGTATAATATTGAATAATCATATTTACAAAAATTAAATACTCTTTTTAATCTTTATGTTTAAATATACATATGAATTTCAGCTTAAATAATCAGTTCTAAAAGAAGATATATAGACTTCACAGCATTAGTGTACATTTTCATTATAGTATGTCATGTCTGTTACCATTCATAATTTTTATTTTAAAACTGTTAATGAGCATAATATCAATTTTATTAAAGTTTAATATAATGTCTCTTTATGTGACACATTAGTAAATAACATAGTTTTGTTTCATTTTTGTTTGTATGATATTTTACAATAAGAAAATACTTGTCAAAATGCAATATTGGTAACAGACATGACAAAAAAAAATTCAAAAAATAATAATAATTAACTATAAATTTAAATACCTTTATTCAGTGCATAGAAAGACTCACTAGTCACATGGAATTCATGTTTATATTATTTTGTACTTAGCTTTGAGTAGTAAAATTTTAGAAAGTTTGTCCGGTAACAGACATTAAAATTTTCATAATATTTGTTCAAAAATGCCCCAACTGAAACAAATTTAAAAGAGAAACTGTACGAAAATTACTGAAATAGTGTAATATAAGTATGTTTGATTAATTATTTTCCAGAATTATACTTGATCCATAGATTTTTTTTTACACACTTCAAATTTTCAAATGACACCCAATTTTGAAAATGACCCTTCTGAGAACCGACAGTATTCGTTTATGCGGGGCCGACAGTATCTTTAAATTTTGCAAGAATCTGCAGTTTTTCCGCAGTTTTTTGAAAATTAGAAGCAAATTTAAATCTTTCGAAAATGACGCTCATTCAGCTGAAAACTCGACATTTTCGCTAGAAAATGACTATGTGATTCAAAAATTATGCAGAAAGTTTGCAGTCTTCAGTTAAATTTTTTCTTTAACTTGAAGTTCAAATCCATTGTGGAAGTTATAAAATCGCGACAACCCTATGATAGGAGCACTTTTGCTCAGTCGGCCTTATACCATCGTGTTTGTAATATTTTTATCTACATTTTTCAAAGTCGGATCTTGTACTGTAACGACAAAAACAGAAAACAAAATATCTGCAACAATAGAACTTTGAGGGTCATTTTCAAAAATTGCTTACATTTGCTGTCCGGAGATTAAAAAGACGATTTTGAAGCATAACTTACATTTTAAATTCAATGAGAACAATTATTTTCTGCAAGAAATACCCCCAAAAAATGCTATCACCCAAAAAATTATTGATTTTTTTTTTTTAATATAAGTCTTTAAAAATGATAATCAAGGCAAAAACGCTTGTCCATTTCCAATTTTTGCAAGTTCAACTATTTTTTTTATATATTTAATTGTATATAAAAGTATATACAACAAATTATTTTCATATATTGAATATTAGTGTGTGATATTTAAGCAAAATTTTGACAATAGTATTTTTTTTCATCAAGAAATGTATGAATATATTTTGTCCGGCAGTTCTTGTTAAGTCCGTTACCCTAAAACTAGTTTAGCTAAAAAAGGTATTTATTGCAGTCAAAAGATGGTAACACGTATTCAGTTAACTTAACAAACTAGTGACGTAAATATTTCGTACCATTTTGTTTTCCTGAGTCGAGAAGTATTGCTGTAGCGTTTCGCACAAGATTTCTTCCAGGTGCGTATTTTTATTCTTTGTCAAGTCTGTTACCAAAGATTTTAGTATTAATTTTTACTTTTTCTCAACTTTTACCCCGAAATATTGTTTGTTATACAACTCTAAGATAATGCATATCGTTGTTCAATTTTTAAATTCGACAACCTAGCCATAATTTGACATTTTGGTTGAAATGTCAAGTCGTTACTGGTCAAATCCGTTACCAAATGTCAAGTCCGTTACCATACAGTTTTTGATCAATATTTTAATGATCACAAACATCGTTTTAAGCTTCAGGGATGCAAATAATTTCAAATGAAGTTGGTTCTAGGTGCTATGATATAGTTTAAAAGTGAGATTTCATATTGATTTTGTATGGTAACGGACGACAATTTTCCTTGCAACTTAAAGTTTTACAACAGCATTTGAATACTTAAAATTGCATCAAAGTGTACAACTAATTACTTTTTCACACACCTAAAATATGTGACAAAACATCTGTTAGTGAAAAAAAAATTACTTTAAAATCCTGAAATGTAAGCAAATAGTGAAAACGACCCTTGAACTTTAATTACGGGTCATTCCGTAGAAATGTCAACCTCAGCCGAAGAAAAAAAAATAGCGAAGTGAAAAAAGTATCAAAAAAAAAAAAAAAAAAAAAAAAAAAAAATAAATAAATAAAAATCATACAGCATAAGAAGTTTTTAAAAAATTGAAAAAGTATTGCAATTATCACTGAGATTAACCATAATAAATAGTTTGTAGTGTGTTTACTGCTTGTTATTCGATGGTTACGTTAGTCACGTTACGTTAGTCATACTCCATCTTGAGTAAAAGTGACACTTAAGACTAAAAAATTTTAAGATTTAATAAATGTGTTTTATGTTTTTAAAAGCCAACTTTACACATTTTTCAAATATATCATTCAATTTTTAACACTTACTTTAAGAAATTTTTGCCTTACAACAGGAGCATTAATTTTCAGGGTTGCAAAAAGTTACGTTAGTCACGCTGCTATTTTGGTTGAAAAAATATCTACTGCCAGTAATTTTGTTTTAAATTCTTAGCACAAATGATATATAGATACCATGTAAATTATAAATCCACCAGCATAACTAAAAAATATTTTTTATCCTTAAGTAACAAGTAAAAACAGTTACAAAATCAGCTCTGAATGTTACGTTAGTCACTATGGAATGAGCCTTACTCGAAATTTTGTTTTCTTAAATATTACCTCTTCATCTTCTAAGCCCTCCAATTACACTGTAAAAAATGAATGTTGTTTTTACTGTATAATGCAGCAAATTTTATAGTAATAAACTGCAAAAATTGCTAATTTTACAATAGTAAACTGTAAAATTGCTAACTTTACAGTACTAAACTGTAAAATTGGCCATCTTACAGTAACTAACAGAAAACTTGCTAATTTTAGTTTATCACCGTACATTTTACAATTTTAAACTGGAACATCAGCTGCCGTTTTACAGCTAATTACTGTGCATTTTACTGTTTTAAATTGGAACTTCGGCTGCCAGTGTAATATTACAAAAACAGCAGTTCATTTTTTGCAGTGTAGAGCAAGTGATAACTTTCAAAAACCTTCCAAATTGTATGTACTTTCTCTCTTGTAGGAAACAAGATGGCTATTGCCGAGCCCTGAGGTTCACTCGCTGCTTCTTGTGACGTCATGCCCCATTCGAGCACCAGTAGCAGGGGCGGAAGCAGCTGCCGCTTCGAAGTGGCCGCCTTTTTCCCTCATCGTTTGTAATAACGGAATACCCACACTTGAAATGCAGGAAGCGGCTTGTGCCGAAATCCTTTTCAAGTTTCACAGTTGTGTATTTTCCTGAACAGATGTTTCTTCGGAATTTAATTCGTCAAAGGCACAGGGGGGTTTCAAAGCATCAAATTGGGAATTTAATGCCATTTTTAGAATTTAGTGGAATAACCTGATAAAACTGCTTCATAATTTCAGTAGCATAACTGAACATATCTGAAACTGTCTTAATTTTTCATGAAAAAGAAACAAATTCTTAAATAATGGCATGGTTGTGGTTGCTTCTTATTGTTAAGTCTTTTTTTATGCTTGAAATAATTTTACTTTGCCATAGAATATTTATTTACTCATTTTTTTTCATTTTGAAACCGAACTACCTTCAAGAATTCGATATTTTATATAAATTTTAATTTTACCTAAATTTTGGTGTTCGATTAGGCAAATAGGCAATTGCAACACCTCTGTCAAAGCTCCAAGGAGCCCTAGGGTTCTGCAGAAACCATGTTGAAGACTCTGACGGCGACGGCAACAGTTCCGTATATAGTATTGGAATTTAATAATTTTCGACATCAGTGAATAGGACAATTTTAAACTTTTATCTATCTCTGTAGTAGATAAAAGTTATACGCAACTGGGCACAGGGGTAGTTGTGACAATCAAAACCCTGGACAGTACGTTATTGTGATATGGTTTGCAGTTGACATGAAGGAGAGCACAGAGTTTTCCAAAGTGTGGTCCACGGACACCATGGGGTTTGCGGTGGTATCCTGCAAAAAAAAAAAGTTAAAAAAGTAATTGAAATTAAAGGACGAGTAACAATCTTTTAATTCAAAACGAAAACACATTTTATAGGGAATAAAAAAAGTTTTTGTTTGCATATACGCAGGAACCAGAACCGTCGATTCAATAGCAAAATGTCATACTAATATAAATTATATGAAAATGATGGTCCCTATATAGAAACTGCGCTTCAATACAGGGCTCTAGGCTCATCTACCTCTTTTAAATTTTATAGTTTTTGCATATGAGATTGAATTCAGAATATTTTCCTATGAAAATAATTTTGAAAGAAAAAAAGAGCTCCAGTACTTCTTTTGTTAGAAATTCAGTGACTCGCCTTCAAAAACAAACGTGCTTGAAACCTTTAGCACATGAACAGAGAATTCAGAAAGACGTTTTTAAGAAAATGAAAACTCAAATGTTGCTGAAAGATAAAATATTTTAGTTATATTTACATTCACTAGTTCAAAGAAAAAATTCAACCGCATTTGTAAAATGGACGTTCAAAATAAGTAATTAAAATAAACGATGATTTGAAATCTAGCAAATATACCCTAAATTACAAAATAATGAATTTTGGAACATTATTTTGGCATCATTATTAGAGCGCTTTGAGCAAAAAGACCAAATGAAAAATAATTGCTTATTAACTTTTCCATTTGCGAATGCACACTAGAGATGATTACTGTAGTCTTAAACTTAAATAATTTGAACTAATGATAAAGTACCACAGGTAATTTAGATTAAATTTAAAATTAGTTCTTCACTTTATAACTCTTAATTAGTTATTTACTTTATAAAGAACTACGTTGTGTCCTTTTTATTGTATCCCATTTTCCAGCCTTAAAAAAGGAGAAAATGAGAAGGAGGAAGGCAGAAAGAAAGAAAAACATTTTAGGATTCAACAATAACAGCATTAACCACAACAGCAATAACAGTTGAAGGGGCAAGTGGATAAAGGTGATATGTGACAATTTTGGAAAAACTTACTTTTTACCATGGATGAAGGTGATAATTTAATATATATATTTTTTTGAAAGTTTTTCTAGAAATTTAAAAATATGTCACATATTACCTTTATTCACTTGCCCCTTCAATTGTGCTTGCGAGTTAACACAATTGAACACACACTAATTTCAATTTGTGTAAATCGGCAAAATTCAGATGTCACATATCTCCTTTATCCACTTGCCTCTTCAATTATTACAATTATTATTATTATTATTATTATTATTATTATTATTATTATTATTATTATTATTATTATTACTATTTTTTTTACATATCGAACGATTTCAGTTCATTTAACAGGTCAATGCGGATCCTTCAGTTATAATTACAGCAAACATCATTGTGAAGCACCCTCTGGGGGTTTACAAAAGCTTAATTGAGCGAAAGAGTTTTCACCTCTAACTTACCGGAAAAACAAGTACATAAACAAGCTTAATGTCGAGGATGACTTATGAATGTTGATCAAGTTGGAGTCAAGCATAAATGAATTTTGTAAACAAAAACAAGCCCAGCTTTTCCCAGTGGTATATTTACAGATTTGGGGGCCCCATCGCAATGAATTTCTGGGGGTCTCTTAGATATGAGTAGAATTACGTAAAATATTTTTTATATGCTTTTTGAATACCATTCGGAGCACTACACAAAAAATGAGTGTTGTTACATCATAATACTGCTAATTTTATAATAATAAACTTGAAAAATTGCAAATTATATATTAATAAACTGTATAATTGCTGCTTTTACAATACTAAACTGTAAAATTGCTTATTTAACAGCTTGTTACTGTGCATTTTACAGTTTTAAACTGGAACCTCTACTGCCAGTATTATACTGCTGTTTTTACAGTATAACAGGGGGGGGGGTAGTCCTCGTTTCTATGGTGCTCCATTATATTTGGAGGAGTGGGCAATTGCTCTTAGGTGATGGCTACCCCCGGGTTCATGTTTTTGATACACAGAAAGGGAAAGACAAAATATAATGACACAGAAAAAATGAGTTGAAACGGGTTAAAAACCCCTGCTCTAGTAGGTGAAGTGAGGAGAATTAAAATAGTTATTCGTGCAGCACTACGTAAAAAAACACTACATAGTAACAAAGATTCAAAGCTTATTTTTCGTGATAGAGCAGTTCTCAGGCTTACGTTGTATTTCTACTGAACAAAAATAAATAAATAAATGAAAATGAAAAAGAAGAAAATCTTTACATTTCAATTACGTGAAAGAAAGTTCAGTGACTCAGCCAGTGATTCTCTTTTTCTTGTGCGCTTTTTTTTTCTCTCTTAAAAGTGTATTTATAAAATGAAGTAAAACAAAAAATAAATAAAAAAAAAGAAAAATGTTTAATTTTAATGACATCAAAGAAAGTTCAGTGACACAACCAGTGATACTCTTTTTCTTGTATGTTTTTTTTTTTTCTCTTAAAAGTGGTAATAAAATGAAGTAAGAGAAATAAATAAACATTAAGGCTGAAGTATTTCTGAGAAATAGCAAATTTTAGCTGCCTGCTATTTCTTTTTCAGTTGATTTGAAAAACTAATAGTTTCATCCTGAATTATTTGCATGGCGTCTTCCGTGATTGGTAGGTTATTACGTGACGTTTTCTTGATTTTCTTGATATATTTTTCCTTTATTAAAGCTTTTTCTTCTATTTTGTTGACTCACTTTCCTTCATCAACTTTTTTTTTCTTTTGATACTTGCAATTTGAGGAAAGTTTTATTTCGTCACCTACCAAGTTTTCGTTAATTTCCATTTTGATTCAAGTTTTATTCATTTATTTATTTTGTGATATTACTGTTGTCAGTTTCATGTTTTGTCATTTCAACATCTCTCACATTCAAATAATTTTATTAAAAGTCTTGTTAGATAAATTTGAAAATATGAACAGTGTGGTCTGATTATAGCACGTTCTTTGCATCTATAATCGAAATGCGAAGGAGCACTAGTCAGCCATTTCTGAGGAAAAAAAACAAAAACTCTCGAGCTTTCCCGTGCTGAAAAAATAAATAAATAAATAAATAACTAAAAATAAATAAATAAATAAAATTTCGTTAGCAACGATTTCGCTCGGTTATCTTCATTTCTCAAATTAAGAACTAAAACTAAAGATTTCATAAACTAATTATTTGCTTCTAAATGCAACTAATAAAAATTCAGTTACAGACATTTAGAGGAACTTTGAGTATTTTGCGTTAAACTTGTAACACTTCATATTTTTCAGTAAGGGAGACTCTTTTTCGTCCCTTTTCCTTTTTTTAAATCAATTATTGTCAAAATTTTACCTGGTAATCAATTAACATTTGTCAATAAAATAGGTTTTAACCTTGGGAAAAAAAAAGAGATAACCTCGTTCGTTCTAACACGCTTAAAACGAAATCCTGCTAAGACGAACTACATTTTCGATCCTCATAGCTGTTGATAGTTATTCGGACAAAAACGAACTACGGTTGTTATCATTTATTTATTAAATTACTCAGTTATTTTGTTGTAGGTTTCTTCTTCGTTCCAGCAGACTTTCGTCCGAGCAAGTATGTTCAAGATAAAAATTGATTAAAAAAATTGCTAAGAATCTTCATTTAAGTTTTGAACTAAATAGGCAGGAAAAAAGCGAAAAACTATGCATTTAATATTTATCTCGAAAACCAAAACAATGAGGAAAATTCGACGAATCCATTTTATTTACATTAAAAGTAAAATTTTTAAAAGTAAACTGTCACTTGTGGCTCTCATTTAGTGAGTGCACTTCTGAGAAAACCTGCTCCACGCTCACATTTATTAGGTCTTTGCAGCTTTTTCCATCCCTAAATTTACGACGCCCTTTCGGGTGTTTGTTCGATAACAATAGTACAGGAGCGATGGTTTGTAGAAGCATCTGGCACAACACCGACTTTTGCACCTGGCGGCAAAACGTGGGGTAGACGGTAGAAACGTGAACAATGAAAAATAAAGCGAATTTAAGACTGTGTCACCCTTGTGGAAAGTTATTATTTTTTTAGAGGTACTCTCTACCCTTTAACCTGACTTCGAGGCAAGTTCAGATATAAGCTCATGGGGTTTGTCACGGAGGTCCCGTCATGGGCCACATGGGGCAGAAACCCAAGGCACAGAAGTTTGGGGGACGCCATGTCTGTTGCTCTTAGTAAAAAAAAAAAAAAAAAGCATTGATTTCATTTCGTTTTGTTGCAAAATGAAAAAACTAATTTTTAAAAAAATAAATAATTGATTTAAAAAACCTCCAAATTTGTAATCCTTTTGGCAAATACTCAAGCTTTCCACTACGTTAACGTTATTACTACACTCTATTGAGCGGTGGTGACGTAAAATTCCGTTTTTAGATGTATCACTGGGTGAATTTACCGTACAGATGGTTATTTATTTATTTATTTATTTATTTTGGTGGGGGGGGGGATACTCATGATATTAGGAACTTAATTATTCAAATCAGTTTAAAATATCGAACTGAATTACTTAGAGAGAGAAAAAAAATACATTCAGGGGTTCCGAAAAAGGGGTTCATGGTGCGTACAGGGTAAAGTTACGTAAGGGATATTTTTGACAATCAAGTCGCATTGCAACCATCATTTAAAAATCTTCAAATTTGGCCTGGTTACGCAATGTTTTATTTCTTCAACTATACAGTTCGCAAAGGGGGACAGGTGGGGGGGGGTGCAAATAAAGCTTGAAAATAGTGTCCTCAAAAGGCATAGTCGGACCCTGCTTCACTACACTGAGATTTTCGGAAAGTCAATATGTGGTTTTAAAAGTTACGCAAATTATTCTAGTTTTTCTTTAACTTTAAAGCAACTTTAAACAACTTGTAGTGATTAACTTCTCCAAAACTGCGTGAATTGCTACCGTCGTAAATACTGGCAGTATCAACTGAAATTATGAAGAGAAAATATGAAAAAAAAAAAAGGTTGAAAAGATTAATCATTTAAAAAATAACAATGTAAAAGTTTACGCAATAATTGACTAAGTTAAATGTTGATCTTCATCCTTGCTCATTTTTCCTCACGTATTTACTGCTCAACTGCTTCAGATGCTTGGAAGTTGTCGAAATCTGTAAACCGTAGCTGTAACCTACTTTATGTAGAGTAGACCATCACATGGAAAGATATGAATTCATACTAAAAATAATGTTGCTTAGAAAGATATACATTTTTTTTAATCAGAAATAAATAAGAAAGAGAGAGAAGAAAATACAAGCATTCTTAGGGAGCAGCTATTGTCATAAGTGATCACAAGTGTCACAAGAAGGGTCATAAAAAGAGAAAAAAAAAAAAAGAAACAAAAAAAAAAAAAAAAAAAACAGGGAGATTTTTTATTTATTTATTCATTTTTTTGTAATTGGCATTATTAAAATGGAGTACCATAAATATCATCTATTAAAAGATAAACATGTAACTATAAATCTTATTAATTTGGTAGAAAACTGAGTAAAATTAAGGCACTTTGATAAATGTGACGAAAAGCATTAGAATGCAATAATACACGGAGTGAGCGGGGGCGGAGAACCTAATTTACTTCTACGTTTTTTGCTCCACTTCTTTCGACTAAAATCGATTGAATTGCCTGCGCAACTAAGTTTTAAGCTGTTACCTGTATTTCGCTTTGCAAGGAATGTGTCTCCGTAGTTTGCCTACATTTGCATGCTTATACAGTCGAACCTGTTTAAATCGAACATGCTTGAATCGAGTTACTGCTTAAGACGAACTACATTTCCATCTCCGTCCGATTGTTTGAGCTCGGATAAGACGAACTACGGTTAAGACAAACTGGTTTAAAAGGTCCTTTCATTGCAAAAAAAAAAAAAAAAAACACTGTTTTTACTGTATAATACAGCTAATTTTACAATAATTTTACAGTAATAAACTAAATTGTTAATTTTACAGTAGCAAACTATAAAATTGCTAGTTTACTGTAATAAACTGTGAGATTGCTAGTTTCACAGTTAACTACTATGCATTTTACAGTTTTAAACTGGAACCTTTGCTACCAGTATTATACTCTTGTTCACTGGCGTAACTACTGGGGGGGGGGGGGGTGCTTTGGGGACAACCCCCCCCCCCCGAAATGTTGGTCCAAAAAATGCATAAATGAGGGAAAAAAATCATAGAAAGAAAAAGTACGAGTCTCCTGTGAATATCATAGTGTTAGACTTCATTGCCAACCACTGCAGGGCCCCTTTCCAGAACCATTAAGGATCGTCTTTTTTTTTTTCTTTTTTAGGAAATAAATGTTAAAAATTTCCGGGGGCCCTCCAATCCAAACCCCCATTATCATCGAAATTCGTCTAAGTTGCGTGTTTAGAATTTAAATTTCGAAAAAGTCGCTTGGAAGAATTCCTGGATCCTATCATTTTCTTTCACATTATTGAAAATGGCCTGCAATCGTATTTTACTGACTGGGGAAGAGATCGAACATCCTCTCCTCTAACATCACCAAGATAGTCTATAGAATGGAGTTTTTAGAGGTACGATTTATGAAATTTCCGGGGGCGAACCCCCGGACCCCCCTTTTAATTTTCTGCAGTAATATTTCTTAAGGCTACTGCACAATTTTAGTCTCAGAGGTTGTTACTCTTTACGATGCAGTCCGGTTTTTCGAATTTCGGAAGTCCGCACTTTCAAGTCCGTACTGGATGAATATATATATATATATATATATATATATATATATATATATATATATATATATATTGATATATATAGGTAAAATGTGAAAATAAGAAGTTCTACATTCAATCAGCGCATAATTGCTGCTAGAGCATTAAATGTATTCTAAATA
>JAXGGA010010543.1:0-46373 GCA_038373865.1 Uloborus plumipes | reverse complement strand
GTTTTTCGAAAAAAGAAAAAGGGAAAAAATCCCCGTTGGGAATTTCGGGAAAAACGTCGGCCCGAAAAAAGGCCTTTTTTTCTTCAAAAAAAATTAAAAATTGAAAATTTTTAAAAAAAGGTTCAAATTTTTGGGGGTTTGGGGTTTCTAGTTTAGGCTTTTTTTTAACTTTTCAAATTTTTAAATTTCCCTCCTTTTTTTTGATTAGGGGGAAATTTAAAACCCCGTTTTTTGGGGGGGGGTAGCAAACCCTTTAGGAATTAATTTTTTAAGAAACAAAAAATTAAATTTTGTTGCTTTAAACTTTTCTTGTGTAAAAATTTTTTTGGGAAATAATTGTCTTAAGATGCATTAATTTATTGTTACATATTGACATATCGGCATATGCTCTCAACTCCCCCAGACTTACCCAAATTTTCTAAAACTGTTACAGTATAACTTAAAATATTCAAATAATGTGTTAATTAATGCTACTGTATTGTTTTAGCACAAAAATCTTTGTTTATTCCTGCTTTACAATACTGTTTTCTGCTTTCAAATCAGAGATGTTACGTCTGTAACACCACTTTGTTTCGTCCGTAACAAGTTTATGAATTTTTTTCACAAATTCGGCAGTCAAAATCCACACAATCTTTATGGTTTTAGAAAGCTTGAAGTCTCTAGAACACGTATTAAAAAAAAAAAGTTCAAAATTTCCGTATAATTCAGAGGAATATTGTAAGTTGTATGACATAGTCGAGTTTTTGCTGTTTTGTGAATTACGTCTGTAACAGGCAGTTTTTAATTTCTGTATTTTTTTGTAATTAAGCAATCTGCACGCAAATTTAATATAGCATAAACATCATCAAGTTACACTACAGGAAAAAAAATTGAAGACTTTCATCAGCCCAAACCAGAATTATTTGTGTTCAAAGTCTGCGATTGTTACGTCTGTAACGATGAAATTGCCCCATAGTAACAAGTTGAATAAACAAAAAAAAAAAAAAAATGACAGAACAGCTTTTTTAATTCGTTTGTCTTCTTACTTTTTAGTTTGTCGTCTTTCCCGGATTTAAGTACAGCTTTTTTACATTACGTTTCTCCTTCTTCTTAGTTAACTTATATCTGTTTATAGGTTTACATACGTAACCAGTTAAATTTTCAAAATTACGGAACTTCATGTGTTATACTTTGTCTTCTTTCCTTTAGGTCTGTCTTCTTTCCTTTCAGTTAGTCTTCTTTCTTTGTTATCCTCTTTCCGTTGAGATCGTTACCAGTACAACTAGTTAAATGCTCATTATTATGACAGTACAACTTTTATACATAATATCTGTACCTCAGAACCAGACTAACGTAAGTCCATTTTCGTCATTTTTCGTTAGAGGGGAAAAACGATTGTCGAATACATCGTTTTTCCCCTCTACTGAAAAATGACGAAAATGGACTTACGTTAGTCTGGTTCTGAGGTACAGATATATCTTTTCTCTTTTTCTCTTATTACCTATATAATCTTTTTCTCTATTGAAAGGTTTACATACGTAACCTGCTCAATGCTCAAAACTACGATACCACATTGTTTGTACTTTCTTTGTACTCTTTCTGTAAGGTTTGTCTTATTTACTTTAAGTTTGTTTTCTTTCTTTTCAGTTTTCTTCTTTCCTTGTGCAAGTTTTTCTTCAGACGGCGAAGATCGAAGAAAGTTTTATTGAAAAAGGTCAGGAAATGTGGTTTAATTTATTGCGTAATAATGAATCAGAAAATGGAAGTAATAACTTTGATGCAGCAAGCAATCTTTGACTATTTTTAGCTTTATGCAGTTGAAACTTTTATAAATATAATTATTTGAAGGCTCAAAATTATGACAGTAACGCTTTTATGCTCGGCTTTCTTTCAGTTTGCCTTATTCCTCTGTTTTTTTTTATTTCCAGAAGATCTTTATTAATGTAGCAAGTATAATTTTCAAAATTATTACACAGTACAGCTTTCACATGGAGTTTGTCTTATTTTTTTTTTATTTTGTCCGATTTCACTCTTTTTTAGCCTACTTTCCCGCTAAAAATAAAAGAAAGACGAAAAAAGTATTAAAAGTGGCTTAATGTATCTAAAAAATATCGCCAAGTCCAAAAAATATTGCCAAGTCCAAAAAATATCACTAAATTAAAAAAATATCACCAAGTTAAAAAATAAGCCAAAAATTTATAAAAAGGTAAAATTAATACCGAAAAATAAAAATTTGAAAGTAGGGTATTGAGATGGGGAATTTGTGTGTCTGTCGGTCGGTCGGTCTGTCTGTCCCCCCTTAATAACTTTTGAATGAACATTCCGATTTGAACAAACTTTTTTTTGTTGGAAAGATCTCGCGGAGTACAGCTCATTCCCATATGTGATTTTTCGATTTGAACAATTTTTGGTTCAACTTTGAACCGTTCAAATAACCAGTCCCGCGATACTAACTTTTTAGTGAACAGTCCGATTTGAACAAACTTTTTTTTGTTCGAAAGATCTTTTCAAGGGGTCTTCATTCCCGTATCTACATTTTCGATTTGAACAATTTTTCGTTCAACATTGAACCGTTCAAACAAGCTGTTACCCCTAATAACTTTTGAGTGAACAGTCTGATAGAAAAACATTTTTTTTTGTTGTTCGAAGCATCTCGGCAAGGATACTTTATTACCGCATTTAAATTTTAAATTTGAACATTTTTGGTTCAACATTGAACCGTTCGAGCAACCTTTTTCCACCTAATAACTTTTAAATGAACCGTCCGAATTGAATAACTTTTTTTTGTTCGAAAGATCTTATCAAGAATACTTCATTCCCGTTTTTAAATTTTCGATTTGAACAATTTTTCGTTCAACATTGCACCGTTCAAACAAGCTCTCACCCCTAATAACTTTTGAGTGAACAGTCCGATTTAAACAAACTTTTGTTTGTTCGAAAGATCTCGGCAAGGATACACTGTTAAAAATTTTCCTGAAATTTTACGGTATAAGTTACTGGCATCCATGTTGCCAGTAACTTTTACCGTAAAATATTTTTTTCACTGTAAAATTTTACGGAAGAGAAAATGAGAATAAAAATGCGCGAGATACGAACGACAAGGATCGAACCCGGGACCGATTTTTTTCACACTGCTTTACTATATCCACGGTACCAGATGAGACACATCTGGAGAGCGGAAATAGGGTGTCATCTGTATCTCACAGTAAGTCACGTGGTGATCAATTGGCGCTGCAATCGCAATTTTTTTATCGGTACAATTTACTGTAAAAATTTCCTGTACTGTAAACGCTACATTTTACAGTAATATTTACCATAAAAGCTTCCTGAATTTTTAACAGTGTACTTCATTACCGTATTTAAATTTTCAATTTGAGCATTTTTTCGTTCAACATTGAACCGTTCAAGCAACCTTTCTCCACCTAATAACTTTTAAGTGAACCGTCCGAATTGAATAAACTTTTTTTGTTCGAAAGATCTCGGAGACACTCATTCCCATATTTCATTTTTCAATTTGAACCATTTTTCGTTCAATGATGAACCGTTCAGAAAAAATTTTAACATGAGCGCCTACTGGGAAATTTAAATTGAATGTTGATTCTGAACTTAAAGGCGGATTTCCTTCAAGCTAACTTTGTAAGAAAACGGTTTTGATAAAAAATGTATGTAAAGTACTTTTCTGAAAAATCTTCCGTGAGGACTCCGATTCCGCAAACATGGCGGAAATGCAGGCTCAGAAAAAAATGACTGACTGGGCAGACGATTTTTTGTTAATTTATTCATTTTTTTTGTTTAATTTATTATTATTATTTTTTATTATTATTATTATTTTTGGCAGACGATTTTTTTTTTGTTTACAAAACTTTTTCATTCACGAGAGCATTTTATTCTTTATTTATATTTAACAACTGGCAACGGATTAAAAATAAAATTCGAGACATTTTATTAACGAACGAGGTTTTTTTTCTTTCTTTGATAAAATGTGTTTTGATGTTCTTTGTACTTTTATTTTATTCAATTTTTTTTTCTTTTGAAAACGATTGGGAAATCTTTCTACGGAAGAACTATAACAGTTACATTCTTTAAAAGGTGCGACAAAACTTTATTTACTCTTTTATTTACTTTTTACGTGTCCATTTCATCTGATGAGAGTGGTATATTTTGCTTTTAGAAATCAGCTTTAAGTGCTATAAAGGTATGTTTGACATAATTTTCAGTTTCAGATATTCAAAAGAATATTGATCAGATGCTGGAATGCCGATATCGATGTACGGGAAAGTAGGCTCGTTTAGTTCTTGGCAGAACTTCTTGTTGTCTTTTTGTGGAGATATTTACAAATGTAGCTATCAGAAAGCTGGAAAATGTGTTAGATTCATTGCTGCAAAAGATGTATAATTTAAAGAAAAATCTAGGTCATAAGTAGGCTTGCAAATTTGCGTTGTCACTACATTGAAGACATTTGTAGTATTGAACAGTAAATTGTTTTGAAATAGCATGAATTGTGATGTTTTTTTTTTACTTTCTTAATGATGGGCTCAAATGTATAAGGGCATTCATTAAAGTAAAAAAAATGTTCAATCAATTTTCATACATTGCAAGACAAAATTATAAACTTAAAAATTTTGAATTTGGTAATAACCATAATTAACCTCAATTTAAGTACAAGCTTTCTCTAAATAGAGATAAATAACCGAAAAGTTCAGAGAGTCCGTACATGTCATAAATTAAGCGAACAATGAGGTAAATTTAAAACCGTGTTAGTGAAATAGGGATACAAATATGCACTCAAAAGCAAATGAAGCTATGTAACAGCAACTTTTTGCATAATTAAATACCTCGAAAGCCATCATGAGAATCAATGTGCCGTTAGTGGTTGTTTGTCTCTTTTTTCTTCAAAATGCATGTCAAATAATAAAACAGTATAAACCAAATTATTTCAAATTCTAAATTTCGTGATCTGTAATCATCATTGAGTTTAATAGTTGACAAAAGAAAGAATTGATTTCTCCATTTTTAGTTCTTAAAAAATAATTGTTCATGAAAAATAATTAAAAAAAACATTGTTACGTATAAAATGAACTGTAATTCTTTTAAAGTTTTAAACAAATTAAAAAAAAAAAAAAAACAGACACGTTCATGCCAATTCAACCTTTAGCAACATTATGGTCTTGAAAAGGTAAGAATGAAGTGATCAATAGTTAACACAAAACATACATATCAATGTTGAAAAAGTCTTTTATATGAATGCAATGGTCCCTCTCAAAAATTGAGATAAAGAAAGCAATATAAACACTCCAGGGAAGAAGAGTAATAGGATTTCCTAGAAAACGCAAATGCAATAATCACCATACTTCATGTAACTAAAGGGCAAAAGTAATCATCGCTCAAGGGAAATCTTTTTTTATCCCAATCGACTTACTTCAGTGAGTCTGGATTCCCAGACACCAAACCTTATCTAGGGCATCCACTTTTCACAAGAATATTTCCTTCACACATCAACCCTCTCGGATCAATACTGAAATGGTCATCCGGTAATTGTGCCTGAGTTTTTTTTTTTTTTTTACAGGCATTGTTGGAGAAAGAGGAGTTATGATATAAGTACTATTTATTAATTAATTTATTTTTAAAGGGGAAGTAAAAATATGGTTTCTACTTTGCTTTTCAAAAACTAAGTTTTGGGGCGAGAGGTTGCTCAAAAAGCCCATTTTTTAAAAATTTGAATATTGGCTGAAATATAAGGTTTATGAGGGACCTTATCGTCGATGGACCATCGATTTTAAAGTGCCTTTATCACCATTATGTGCGTGCAAAATGAAATATTTTTCTAATGTATTCACAAATCATATTTCTAATATTTTAATACCTAATAGTAACAATAGTAGTGTATCTTGTTAGTAACAGTTAAAACCTTAATTACTTTTATTTATATATGCGTAACAAACTGCTTTTGATCACAAATTAATATGTCTACTTGTTTGACTCTGCCTACTTAAAGACGAGGCCCTTGGTGAAATATTTTTATTTAAGAAATTCATTCTTTGTTCACAATAAGCTTCCATAAATTCAACACAAAATTTACTAAAGTTGGCAAAAAAATAGGTTATCCTCTCCTGATGCTACACCAAAGCTCAAGGGGAGCTAAAAAACTTGTGAGAGTACTTGCTAGGGACCAGTAACAATCTGTCAGGACTGGTGACACACAAACTATAATACATTTCGAAAAAAGGCACAGCGTAAACGTTCTCGGTCTACCCTACTAATGTATCATGATTTCGATTCATGATATTATTATAAACACATTTTATTTTATGTGCACATAATGACGACAAGATTATTTTCCAAAAAACACCTAAAAAATTCAAAGCTGGACCACACAAATGTATGAATATCAATCTTTTAAACATCAGAGGGGTGTTGAAATATGACATCTTTTACATTTGAAAAAAAAAAAAAAAAACGTTTTAAGCAATGGCACTCTAAAAGTCGATATTTATGAAATTTAAAATTTCAAAGTTAATTTACAAGACTGTATACATCTGAGGTTTGCTATAAAATATGGTATGAAGCATCCTTCACGGCCTTTAAATTGAAAACTCTTTTTACTTATTAAAAACAAGTGTCTTCTTTTTAGGGGGGAAATCAAATTCTTTATCTATCAAGAATACACTGAAAAAATGAACTGTTGTTTTTACAGTATAATTCTGGCAACCGAGGTTTTAATTTGAAACTGTAAAATGCACAGTAATAAACTGCAAAACTAGCAATTTCGCAGTTTCTAACTGCAAAATAATAAATTTTAAAGTTTATTGCCTCAAAATTTAGTTGTATTATACTGTTAAAACAACAGAATAGTGTTGGTGCAGGGGTTTAATGCGCGGTAATAAAACACGGTAAATGCACTGTAAAATTAGCAGTTTTACAGTTTATCACTGTAAAGTTAGCAATTGTACAATTTATTACTGTAAAATTATCAATTTTACAGTTTATTACTGTAAAATTATCAATTTTTATAGTTTATTACTATACAATTAGCTGTATTATACTATAAAAACAACATCCTTTTTTACAGTGTACTATTTTTTTTTTAAATTATGTTCGATGATATACCTGACTTTATTTATCTGAATCTTTTTTTTTTTCAAAAAAGTCTGTTATATTCATGTGATACATTGAAAACCTCATGATTGATGGGAAGTGCAATTCCTTAAAGGAAAATAATAATAGCTAAATTTTTTTTAATTATATTTTTTGCTAAAATTCTCTCTATTCAGTGCTACAGCTTTTGGTTGATCTAAACAAATTTTGGAATAATAGAACGATGCATGAAAAAGTTCTTTTACAGCTTAAAACGGAAAGTTTAGGTACCTTTCAGAATACCTTTAAAAAAAGAGTTTTCAATTGCGTTTGCACATCAGAGTGATAAAATTTCTACTTAGTAATCTAAAAATTTGTCAGTTCCAACAGCCGCTCGCAGATTTAAGCGGTATTTGACACATTATAATGAGAATTTTAAAAAAATCTGAAAATACGAAATAGAGTTCAATTTGTTTTTGACTTAATTTATTTTCTATAGAAAGGAAGAGAAAAAATCGTACAAGGGAAAACGAACCTGAAGAAAAACGAAAATTTGCTCAAAACTGCAGAGTGTGTGATACACATGAATTTTGTATCTAAATAAACATTTGCATAAAAATTTAATATTTTTTAAGTTATTTCTATGTACGGATTTAAAAAAAATCCTTTCTTGCAGAAGTAGAAGCAAACATGCGTGCATAAATTAGAAGAAAAGTGTTTTAGTTTTAAATAACACTTTATGTTAGAAACTTAAGATTTGGATTGTTTTCCTAATGTATACATATTTTTCAATAAAGGTAAAAATCATGCAGAAAATTTACGAAGAATTTCAAGAACCAGTAACAATGTGTGTTTATGTGTTTCATTTCTCTTTTTAAAATATTTGTAAGAGATAAAACATTTTCAACAAGGGCTGTTTTCCTAGCTTTTTTTTTTTTTTTTTGTGAAAACTCATGAATTTAAATTTAAAACTCTATCGTATTCGTTTATACATAATGCAAAATGTGATTGTACAAATCTTTAGAAGATACTTTAAAACAACATTCATATGACACCGTTGAGAAAAGGATACTTAAAATGACTGCCTAGATTATCATACATTAATAAGTTCCGTTTTAATCATACATGTTTCCTAGTAAAAGACGGAAGAAAGAAAAAAAACTACCTTACTTCAAAAAAATTTTAGTTGCTTGTAAAATATAATACATCTAGAACATTAGAAAATACATGCGTAATTAATGCTGCAAGCACTATCGCTTTTGTCTGCTTAAGATGAATGTAAGACTATTTTATGCATGTAACGGGAAAAAGATTAAAAGAATATATATTTTTTTAATTTTTGAATAGTATAGTAAATATCCTCCATCAAATGTCAACGAGTTTCCGTTTAAGGCCTTAATCAAATAATACAATATACACACAACACATGCTGTGTTGAGTATTTTATGTATTTGGGTTGTGAACACTCTGAACTTTATGCGGGTCTTGGGGGGGGGGGGGCGTGTTGTACTTGTGTTTTTTTTTTTGAGTGATGTGATCTGTGTGTTTTATGAATGTACGTTGTGTGTTATGTGATGTTTTTGTTTCTTAAGAATGTTCTGCCGTGATTTAGGGTGTTTTGTGTGTGTGTGTGCGCTTAAATGTTTGTGTGTGTGTGCTTAAATGTGTGTGTGTGTGCTTAAATATGTGTGTGTGTGTGCTTAAATGTGTGTGTGTGTGTGCTCAAAGGTGTATGTATCTCTTCTCAGAGAATAGGAACGTACTAGATTTTTTCAACTTCATTTTTATTTGCTGGAATAACATACATGGACACCATCTGTAAAAAAAAAATGCATTACAATAAGTATTTGTTTTAAAAATAAATATTTGGTAAAGTTTAAGTGACCTTGACATCGTCGACCTGGTGAGATTTTTCGCTCTTCGACAGCGAAATTGGCGAGAAGTTTGTCCAAAGCGTCCGGAGTGAAAACAGGTTTTACGCAGACTTCCCAACGTTGTTCCTCTGGGCTGCCGTTATTTGCTGCGTTATAATAATGTCTTGGATTAAAAGCTAAAGCTTCAATATCATCTGCTGTACGTGCCCAGGAGCCAAAAGTAGTTTGCTTCTTCCCTAACCAATCTCTACATTGGCATGTCAAGAAATACACTTTTGTCTACGTCCTTTACTTTCCCTATTTCGCTGTCGAAGAGCGAAAAATCTCACCAGGTCGACGATGTCAAGGTCACTTAAACTTTACCAAATATTCATTTTTAAAACAAATACTTATTGTAATGCATTTTTTTTTTTTTTTGCCTAATAAACTATTACCGATAGAGTATTTAGAGTACAAATCCTCTAGTTAGTTAACCTTCTGTACATATCTCTAACATTCAAGTTGGTAAAATTTTGTTTTAACTTATTTATTTTTTAAATTCAATTTTATATATTTATCTATTTTTATTTGTTTATTTTTTTTTTTTTTTATTTTTTCGTCGAATAAAAAGTCGGTCTCACTGGCCCACTCTATACAGAGCAAGTGTAATAAAATCTGATAAAACGGCTTGACTGTTTTGTAATACTTCTCAGTTTTACAAGAATCTGAGGACCATTATAATTCCAAAACAGGGGTGGATACAAGGGAGGGTCTTCCATCAGTAAATCTTTACCATTGAAGTTCAAAAAAACTTAATTTTAGACGAGTTGTAATGATGTTTATTTATGGAAATATGGGTTCTCGCCCAGAAACCTTTCAAAATTGAAGTCCGAAACCTATGTGATCAATATTTGCAAACCAGAATACATAGTAAAAAGTAAGTAATGAAATCAATCGCCCCTTCCTTGAAAATTATCTGGATCCACCCTTGTTACAAAACAAGTGCTCTATAATAAAAAAATACAACGTACACTCTCGCGTGATACTACTTCACAAACTCCAGGGCCCCCCGTACCTACCACAACCCGTGGTTTAACCGGATAGGGCCCTGAAGAGCGCTCTGTTATTTTTGAACCAGAACCAAGGGTCGAGCAAACCCTTGGCCCAGCACCCCCAGAGGTATCGTTTCACTTGGAGGACTTTGTGACCACGACATTTTTAACGTTCCCCAGCCACCGTTAATCTAGACGGTGGATTTTTGATTTGCTGGGATCGAACCCGTGTCCCTCCGGTCACGAGTCCGACGCCTTACCGATCAGGCCACCCCATGGCCCAGGCGCGCGATACTACTAAAGAATCAACTAAAAAGAACGTAATCAACGTACATCCGTCAAGACGGAATTACTTATCAAATAAATAAAACAAGCATTTGTTGTGTTACCGTATGGCGACGGCGGCGCTGTAGGAGTGAATGGGAGAAGAAGAAGAGAAAGACATAATATCACTACATAAATACACGTCTTAAGCACCGTCTTCTCTGAGTAAGTATTTTTACCAACGACCAAAGCACTTATTTTCCAAAAAGTATTAATAAGTTCTTAAGAAAGAGCACTTTTTTTTCCAAAAAAAGTGTTCTATATTAAAGAATACGACGTACACTTTCACGCGATAATAATAAAGAAATACAACTAAGGAACGTAACCGATGTAGAGCAGTCAAGACGGAATTACTTATCAAATAAATCGAACTGCCATTTGTTGTATTCTCGTGTGGCGACGCCGCTCTAGGAGTGAATGGGAGAAGAAGAAGAGCAAGAGCAAGTGACGGGAAAAGTCTACATAAATACACGTCTTAAGCACCGTCTTCTCTGAGTAAGTATTTTTACCAACGACTGTCCACTTGAATGAACCCGGAATTCCGGACGTCTAATCTCATTTCGGGCTCTTTCGTCCCGGGAAGATTCCCGGGCTCATCCGCCTGAACCGAATCAATACCCGAGGATTATTTCGCATTTGCCCACTGATAACGGACGCACGTGCATCACTACGTTATTTCTTTTGCTTTTCCTTTTTGTTTGTTTGTAGGTGGGACTTTGTGTAGTGAAACAAAATATAAATATTTTTCTACACGTTAAAATCTTTAAAACAATATCAGACTTTCAACTATTTATTTTTATTTACTGATCTATATATTATTTTTCTGCGTAAAGAGTGGGGGGGGGACCAGGTGTTCAAAAAAAATATTTGGGTTGGGGGTGTGAAACCTTTTTTTTTACCTTTGTCCACTATCTCTCTTTCTTTTTTTCCTTTTTAAGTTTTTCTTTTTAGTTTTCTTTCTTCTTTTTTTCTTTTGTTTGTTAAGTGGTGGAATTTTATCTGAACTGAATTAAATACAAATATTTCTTCACACATTGAAGTCTTTAAAGCAATATCAGATTTTCAACGAATGTTGTGTTTTTTGGTGCATTGGGAAAAAACTGGAGGTGTTTTAAAAATGAAACCTCGGTTGGGGGTGGGGAAACTTTTCATTTCTTTTACCTTTCCCTCTTCTCTCTCTCTCTCTATCTCTTTTTCTTTCTTTTATTTTTACGCTTCTTTTCTCTCTTTCTCTCTCTTTCTTTCTTTTCTTTTCACGTTTGTCTTTATTCCTTTGTTTGTTTGTTTAATGGTGGAACTTCATCTGTAATAAAGCAAATACAAATATTTTTACACACATTAAAAGTTTTAAAGCAATTTCCCGCTTAAAAAGAATTATGGAGTTTTTTGGGGTAGTGAGAGAAAAAAAACAGGTATTTTTAAATGAAATTTGGGTTGAGATTGCGGAAAATTTCTTTTCTTTCTTCTTTCCTTCTTTTCTTTTCACGTTTTTCTTTCTTCCTTTTGTTTGTTTTTTCGTCTTCATCTGTATGTACTTACATCTGTGTCACTTCATCTGTAATGAAATAAACATAAATATTTTTCGACACATTAAACATTTTTAACCATATCAGATAATCAATGAAATTCGATGCATTTGAACTTAAAATTTGGTAGATCAAATGACTGTGAGCCCAACGGAACATTTGAAGCTTTGATAATATTACCTTCATTCGCCAAGCAAATGAAAGAGACATCCCCAGGAATTTATACACCCCTATGGTTATATACCAGGATGGGGAGGGGGGTGGCCAATCCTGGTATAAAAAATGAATAAAATATGTAAATAAAAAAATACGTAATAAAAAAAAAAAACATAGTAAAATATCTAGCCCAAACCGAAAATCCACCTCCCTTCGCTCGCAGGAAAAAAGAGTTAACTCAAGCACGCAATTTAATTCATATGAAATCACTAAAACACGCTTATATGAAAAAAAAAAGAGTCAAGAAAATAGTCGATAAAAGCAATCCTGTATATTTTGCTGAATTAAGACGAACAATAAACGAAGTGTCACCGGCTTTGTTTGTAGAACGCGACATGGTTGAAAAGATTTTGGAGCAGTTTGGTCGAATGTAAAGTAATTTTGCTCGACGTGAGCCTTGAATAATGTTAAATTAGATGACTCTTATCTCCTGAAAATTAATAGACAGAAATGGAACAATCATCTTCTTCTTCTGAAAAATAAAATGCTCTCTCCAACGACATATAATATAAGAGGGTGGGGGATTTTATTTTTGGAGAAGTTTGTGAAATTTAAGCTTAAGAAATTGATTTAAAAAAAACTAAATTAAGAAAAATAGTTCCAAGGTGCAAATCTACGAATTTTGAACTAATTGTGTACCAAATTTCAAGTCTGTATGTGCTATGGGACCGCCTGGACGCAGGACAGCCACAAACATCCTTTCACAATATCTTTCAGCATACTTTTTATAATATATAGATAAGTATCAGCTTTTAGGTATAATATGCTTATAATTAATTATATCAAAAAATAATGCTCGTGTATTAATTAAATAATGTTGCTACTATGTTAAATTGGAGCGTAACATTGTTAACACAATATAATTAACAATCGGTATTACTTTTTCTTACACGAAAATAAAACCCCCACGTAGGTCAACTTTACGACGTCCATTAACCATGCTTCATTAACCAATGTCTTTCTTAATCGTACATACTCCTCCGTAGAAGTTAATTTGTTAATTACTTATTTAGAAATGTGTCAATTTCTGTACATTTAATATGATTGGATATGTTTCTGGGAACAAAAATAAATGAAAATACGTTATTGATTTCGTTCTTCATCAGAGAAATGGAACGTCAATGCCAGTAATTTACTTGGTGGAAAAAGAGTAGGAAAAATTCAAATTGAATGTAGTTAGAAACTCGTCAGCTTACAC
Source organism: Uloborus plumipes (assembly GCA_038373865.1). Taxonomy (NCBI): domain Eukaryota; kingdom Metazoa; phylum Arthropoda; class Arachnida; order Araneae; family Uloboridae; genus Uloborus; species Uloborus plumipes. Next base: position 33,151 of record JAXGGA010010543.1, on the reverse strand, counting down.
TAGAAAAAAATCCTATGAATATTTTTTTCCAGCTCAAAAGCTGGCGATTAAAGCAATTTGCTGTGATTTTAGAAATCTCGATTTGTTAATCATATCCTTTGGACGTATTATTATAATTTAAGCCAGAGATATATAATAAAATTTCAAAAAAAAGGATGATTTTGAACAAGCATTTTATACTTTATTTTGACTTACCCGGTTAAAAAAAAACGAAATCGGAATTCTTAATTCAATAACATGATCGTTTAAAACAGTGGTTCTCAACCTTTTTACAATTACCGCCCCTTTTAGAATTGAAAATTGCTTCAACGCACCCTTTGAGAACGGACGTAAAACTGGAAGGGGGAGGGGAGGTAAAGCAATTTTCTGGACCGGTTTAACTCTATGATTTTGCCTAAACAGATTATTGGAAAATGACTATACAGCAGAAAAACTTATGCTTAATGTTTTTTTTTTCTTTATATAATATTTTTTTTAACCGAGCATTTTTTTTTCCTCTGAAAAGTTGTGTCAGAGTAATAATCAAGTGCCTTGAATGGTATCATTAAATGAGTGAACCATTTTTAAGGTAAATGAGAACAACACGGTTTGAAATAAAAAAGCACCGTTTTCAACATTTTTATTTGAAAACAAATATATTTTGAAAAATACACTACGTTCAAATATTTCCTTGACCAGTCCGATTCCAAACATTGTGCACAGTGTTGTTCTTATTTATTTGCAACTATACAATACACGTCCCCTATTTATTACGTACGGATATAGGATTTTACTGTGGAAGGACAATAACAAAGCCGGACCTTCTAATTTTCCCAGGAGCGACAAAGACTTGAAACTATGACCCATACCTGTCACCCTTAAAGATTATAAATCAAGTTTTAATTTAAAAAAAAACTGAAATAAGTTGAATTTACAAATTACAAGATAAGTTAATTTCAAAGAAATTCTTTTGAGTAATTTATTGCTGTGAAGGTTAGATAAGATAACAAGAGTTATAAGTATACCTTTGGCGACATCAGGGTAAAGGTGGCGGTGATATATTGAGGATATACCTCAAAATTAGTTTGGAAAACGAACTCTAAAAATTTTAGTTTCTTTAATCTTAGATTTCGTGGTGTTGAGACCTGGGTCCATATTCCGTCCCAGGTGAAACATTTAAAATTGACGCAATTTTTGGTAACGTTAACTAGGAGAAAGAGGTCTCTCTTAATGATTTTTCAAAATTGAAGTTATTTTAAGGCTAAGTTTAACAATGTTAGGGAGTCAGAGCTATTTCCAGCGTTCTCTGAAATTGAAGTATAAAAAACGCAAACTTAAACTCTGAAGAATGCGATTGTTAGTTATCTTTGGTGTTGCTAGGGGGATGCTTTAACGGCACAAAGAGTCTGTCAAGTCAGGTGGCTCTCATCTAGACATTTTTAGAAACTGACCTCGTAAAAACGCAATTTTAGGCTCTGTTTGGTCACGATTGGAGAAGAGGCGAGTAGTTCGAGATTCCTCCCTTCATTGAAAAATTTTCAAATGGACATCAATAAAACACATTTTTTTGGCTATTTTAGGTAGTTACGCTATGGAAGGAGGCACCCACCTCAAAAAACCTTTTTGAAATTCAAGTGCTATTGGCAAATTTTAGGCTATCCTTCATGACATTAGGAGAAAGATCAGGTTCGGGAGATAACCCAAGAAAATAAATGTTAAAGCTATCCTTTGGTGACATAAAAGCAGAAGATTTCCTACCGCCCTAACCGAAACATGTTCTTTACAAGCACATTTCAAAATATACCCACCGCCCCCTTACCGCCCAAAATATGTCCACCGCCCCCTGCCGCCCAAAATATGTTCACCGCCCCTCAACATCTTCCCACCGCCCACCGGGGGACGGTATCGCCCCCGTTGAGAACCACTAGTTTAAAAGTTTAAAAATTAATTTTTGAAAACTTTAATGAATTTAAAGTGTTAAGAAGAAAATTGGGATTTACTACCTTTTCATTTTTTATGAATATCCATGGAAAAAAGATTACTCCCCTTTTTTAAAGATGAATAAATAAAAAAAAGTAAGCATAATGGTGCAACTTCAGATGCTCTAGCTTCATCATGATGTATCGAGAAACGTGTCAATGATTCAATCTCCCCCCCCCCTTATAGTGTAACTACTTTCTCCTCCTATTGACAGAAAGTTTCTGCCTCCTGAATTAAAAAAATACAAACAATCAAAGAAAAAAAAAACATGCACTCTAGTTACATACTTGCTCTGTGAATTGAAATCGTGCTAAGATGCCTTGTACTTGAGTTGCGTTGTGAGCGTTTTTATGAAAGGATGACTTTAGACCTATTCCCATCACTGGTAACTGAAGACTGTCATTTCTGCACATTACAGTTAATTTAGTGTTTAGCTTTAGTTGTCAGACGTTTCAAGGAAGGGGGAATTTCCACGAATAGATATAGGCTTAGTTATAAAGAGGTATGCACTTAGCTTTAAATTATTTATTTCTTAATTTTTAATTGCAGAAATTACTTCAAATCGAAGAGAGTCAAAACTTTTTCAATAGTTTGTACAATAAGTGAACTGTGAGAATTAATGAGAGCTTTTTAATTACTGAATCGAAATTTTTAGTTAGTTTCCTAAAAACTATACACATAAGCAACAGAAAGAATATTTTTTAATGTTACATTGAGTGCGGTTTTCTTTTTGTCGCTCTGTGGTCATATTTACTCCTATATGACCTAAATTCTTATAATAAAAGTTGTACAATTATTTTTACTGTTTTAATATATAAGTACTATTACTGGAACATAACTTTTTGGAGTTTAACAAATCGTTTTGGCATATTTACTCTTTTTTTTTAATTTATTAGACGCAACAATGTAGTGAACTTGAAGAAATCACTAAAACATATCTAAAATTAAGGATATGCTGAAAATTATAGAATGAAATATTGAAATAAAAAGGTTATTTGTTTATTATTGCCCTCAGTGTTTTCTTTTATTATCTTTCTTTTTTTTAGCACAGGGACAAAAAAAAAATGTATATCAATTCATATAATATGGCGAATAGTGTAAGACAAATAGACCCATAGTATTCCACCATATTATGTATGCAAAATCAAAAGTTAACTGAATGAATGTGAACCGACCAAAAAGTAAATTCAAATGACCTTTCAAAATTTGTATAATATACTTTTATCAATTAGATTGTTTCACGCTCTTATTAAAATATTTTAAACCTAATTTTTAATTTTTAAAAAATAAAAGTCAACTATGTGTAGAAAATGTCATTTAAAATTACGCTCTTTATTTAAGTGTAAATCTCAAATTGTTCTTATTTATGTAATTTTGTTACCTTAAATCAGGGTTACTTGGACCTAGAAGAGGGCTACTTGAGCCCACAGTAAAATGATAAAATCTGGATATGGTACTAGCGTTAGAGACTGCAGAGGGCTTCTACCTAGTGGAGAAACGAGGAACTACGTGCAAGTCTTCAACTAGTAGGTACCAAACCTAGATTTTATAATTTTATTGTAGTGGGCTCAAGTAACCCCCTAGGGTCCAAGTAACCCTGATTTACGGTATATGAAATAAGTTTTTTATTGTGCCTTTTTTGAATATTTCTTTTTAATGGTTTTTGCCTATTTTTTTTAAAACTTAATAGACGATATGAGACTTTGCAAAATAAGAAAAAAGAACTATATATATATATATATATATATATATATATATATATATTAGGGTGGGTCATTTTCATTTTTTTTCGAAATGTTAAGGGGCACAGGATTAAAAAGGTGCATCGTGGTCCCAAACTAACGTGTGTGATTTTTTTTTACATTCTGATAAGTCTTTTTGCTGCCGGATTGATCTTGTAGTGTCGATTCCTATACCCAGATTGAATACGTTCTATGTAAACTTGCAGCAATAATAAATATATTTTTTCTTATAGAAACACGTCATCAAAATTTTAATTTGCACCTGGTTTAAATTCACACCTGCCGTTTCAGCTGTGAGAATTAGCAAAAATGTATGAATCAGTGTCTAAAAATAACCTACGCATGCGCAATTTAACACAGCTATTTCAATATAACTGCGATCGAATTCAAGTGCGCTAGATGTAGTTTGATGCTCCTATGGTAGACAGCTTTTTAAATTATGAATCGCACTCGGTCAGGTTGGAAATCCAAGTTGTTTGGTGATTCATCTGATCTCAACTGCAATATATTACCAACCTACGAAGATGTTGGGAAATATTACGAATTTAACCGTCATAAGTTAAAAAGTGAAAGGGGTCTTAATAAAGAGCCATCTTACAAAGAAGTAGAGGACATTGTGGTAAAGAAAATAGAAGAAATTTGGACAAAGGCTTCCCTTCCTATAGTGCAACGCAAACGAGTAAAAGCTATGTTAAAAATCTACCACTTGAAATGTAGAAATCTTTTAAAATCCCATCCTAAAATCCCTAAGAAAAAATTAGAAGAGTTTCGCCGGGCTGGTAAAATGCTATTTGACATTTCATCTTGCAAATGCAAAGATATTAATAATTGCATTTGTCCAAAAAATAAAAAATTCCAAAGAGAGAAAAAAAGTTCCTAATAGATCAACGGAGCACTAGAAGAATGGTGATTGGAGCCGTAGATACTCCTACTACGAAAAAATTAACCAAAATTCTTAAGAGAAAAATACTGCAGGAGAAATCGGAGCTTCACACTCGAAAAGAACGTGCTGATTCATCTTGTCTCATTACTTCATCTGCATCCAGTTCATTGGATACGGACAGTGAGGATGAGTTTCAAGGACCTAGACGAGCGTCTTCAACTACTTATATCAGGAAATCAACTTGTGCAAACTATACAGTAGACTTTAATTTGCTTTCCCGGACATGCGATAGATACGGGGTATCTGACAGGGCAGGAGCAGCTATTGCTTCTGCAGTACTTTACCCCACCACTTCGAAAATTATTGATAAAAACATGCTTCGCCGGAAACGTAAAGACGCACGAAAGTGTGCCCTGGACAAAGCCAAAGTTGAACAAATACAAGCTTTGTATTTTGACGGAAGAAAAGATAAAACTTTAATTATATTGGAAAAGAATGGTAAATTCTATAGAAAAAGCATTACAGAAGAACATATTTCGCTAATTATGGAACCAGAGTCTAAGTTCTTAGGCTATATCGCACCCGCCTCTGGTACTTCTAAATGTATAGAGCAAGAAATTAAAAATTTCTTTTTGGAATCGAAAATACCTATGAAACCTTTGGTGGCAGTCGGATGTGATGGAACTAACGTTAACGTTGGTAAAAATAGAGGTGTCATACGCTTGTTGGAAGAAAGTTTAAATAGACCTTTACAGTGGCTCATATGTTTATTGCACATGAATGAATTGCCATTTAGACATTTGTTTCTCCACATTGATGGCAACACGACAGGACCGAAGTCATTTTCGGGAACAATCGGTAAAGAACTAGAAAATTGTGAAAAAAATCCCGTTGTTCAGTTTGCGCCTATCCCAGCATACTTACCAAAGTTGCCCGTTCAAGACATTAGTACTGACCAAACATATTTGCATAGAATAGCATCGGCGGTCTCTACAGGCATATTTCCTGAGGAACTAACATACATGTCACCTGGCAAAATGTCTCACGCTCGATGGCTAACTCGTGCGAATCGAATCCTACGTATGTATGTTTCAGTGGAATCTCCTTCTGAAAATTTAATAATTCTTGCGACATATGTCGTAAAAGTTTATGCTCCAATTTGGTTTGCTATCAAAAGCCACCCTTCATGTAAAGATGGAGCTCGGCACTTGTTCAAGCTCATCATTGCAACTCGGTATTTATCTACTGAATTGAAGGCCAAAATAGATCCCGTTATCCAAAGAAACAGTTATTTCGCACACCCAGAAAATTTGTTGATTGCAATGCTGACAGATTCGGAGCAGTCCGTCCGTGAATTGGCAGTTCATCGGATTCTAGAAGCTCGTTGTGCTCAACAAAATAGAATCCGAATTTTTCAAATTCCTGTTGTTAACTTTGCTGCTGAATCTTACATAGACCTCATTGATTGGAAAAATATATCTGATCCACCAATACTAAAATCAGTTTCTGATGAAGATGTTCAACTGTTTGCTTCAGGAGCAAAACAATTGCCTTTATTACGTCTGCCATGTCACACACAGGCTGTTGAAAGGGCAGTTAAAACAGTGACAGAAGCTTCAGCTACATTGTGCAAAAAATCTGAAAGAGAAGGCTTCATAAAAAACCAACTGGAGTCTCGGAAAATTATGCCAAAGTTTGATAGTAAGAAAGACTTTCATGCTAATTAAATATGCATGTTTTTATTGTAAATATATGATTATAAAAAATGTTTTTTGAATTATAATGAATAAATAATACTTAGATAACCTTGACTTATTATATATTTACATTTCTTAATTAATGTATTTATTAATTCATTTTTTTTTCAATTATTTAACAAAAATCGATTTTTTCCTTAAGTATACGCTTTTTAAACTCAATCCGGCAGCAGAAAATGATATCCTACCCTAATAAAATTTTAGATATAGTCTATAAACGTCATTTGGCACCTTTTTCTTGCTGTGCCCGATGGAAATCCGAAACTTTTTTTTTTAACATGGGACGGTGACCCACCCTAATATATATATATATATATATATATATATATATATAATATTACCAAGCTTTACCATGAGCATTTTGTTCATACTAATATAAATATAAATAAATATATCAAAAAATATTCATCATAAACTATAAAACATCTTTTTCAAAAGGCAGTGCCTACGAAGTAATCTTTGAAATGAAGTTATCTTCTTTCACAGCATTAAATATATTACTTACCAAAAGCGAGAGCTTTTGCAAAAGCAAACATGCTAAGAAGGTCTATAAAAAATCACTCCTTTTAAATCTCGTCTTTGATGAAAAATATGTGATATGAACCTAAAAAATGGAAAGTCGCTGGTGATTAATGAATCGCGAACCCATGAAACAAAATTGCTACTTTTGCGAAATTTTTCTTTGCTCATTTTTTTTTTCTAAAATAAACTTCAATAAAAGAGTTTCATTTAGTTTTTTGTGTCGAAAACTGTTATTCTGCTTGAATGACTGCTAAATGAATTTTTAATTTTACGTAAATTTCAAAAGTCGGGGAAAGGAAAGGGCAATGATTAAGTGCTATATTTTCTTAGCTTTCAAACAAATTGCATTTTTTATTACGCGTTCCTTATCCCCTTTTTTTCGACATTTCCCATTCTGAAAAATATTTCCCTTAATTCTAGTTTGGCCTTGTTAATAATTGAGTCGCTTCCTAAATTATTTAAGACATTAAAAAATTTAAATTGTGTACATGCAAGAAATACATTTTTTAAATAGGTTATTCCACTATGTTATGCATGTGTTGCTTCCCTTTGACTTACCGAGCGTCATAATTTTCTCTTTTTCTTGAAACTGTTTATCTTAGCCAAGTAGTAAGATCAGGTTACGAAGAATTAGGGGAAAAAATACATAAATAAATAGGAAGGAACTGCTTGAAATATTTAATAGATAAACACTTTCTTTTTGTGGATTATATTTCTTTTTGGAAGATATGATGTTCTCTAGGTCTAATATAATGACAAATTTCAGAACCGGTTATAACTTGATTCAATCATGCAGTTGTGATAAATCCTGTTTTTTTTTCGTTAGTATAATGATAAAAAAATATTATAGATACATTTTAAATAAAGACAAAGTCATTCATTGCATTAAATTTATTTTGAAAATGAAATAATTTTAATCCCATTTTATCAATTTTAACCCCATTTTTTAAAAAATATTTTGAACAATTGTAAGAAAACACTTTTTTTCATATCAAATTTCCTTATTTTTTCTGAGCCTTATGTATGCTATGATGTTTAAAATTTTAACCTTGATTATAGATTAGTCAGAAGTATTGAAACTCTGAGCCAGTTATGTTTTGAAAAAAAATATGTAGCGAAAAAAATGGCAAGAAATTATGTCAACTTTTATCAGTTCGGTTCTGCTATATCTGTTGAATTTTCTTAGCTTTAGCTGTAGATTTAAACAATAATTCCAATAAAAAGGCGATGAAATCTAACATTTTACCAAGAACTTTGCTGTAAGAAAAGTTTTTCATTTTTCAAAAACTTAATATATATTGCCTTTTCATACCTTTTTTAAATCATTTTTATCGCGCAAAGATTTTTTTTTCAGAGATTTTCTTTTTACTTTACAGTGCACTACAGATTATTGCACCACTGATGTTGACAGAAGTATACCGTTGAAATTCTTTAAAGATTTATTGAAGAGTAATAAAAAGAAGAAAAAGAAGAACAGGATCTCCCAATATGCAGTTTCCTTCTTAACTTTGAAATGTGTACACTGTTATGTCACAAATACGCACACACGGTATAGTTCATAGTACGAAAACTACAAACATATAACTTCTGTACACCACGAAAAAATCTCAAAATTTAATTACATTTTGTACAAATTTGAATCTCGATTATGTTAAAATTATCCTCTTAAACTCAACGATTAAATATCGCTAGGAAAAACGGGATCCATTACTTAAAGGAGGCCCCAAAGCATCACCAAAACTACTGTGTAAAACGATTTGAAAAAATGAAATAACGCAACTTGAACATCAAAGCAGTAAAGAAAAAGTATTAATTGTATGCAAATAATAGCTTTCTGACAAGTATTTTTGTCAGCTGAAAATGTTATTGGAAAGGATTTACTGATACCAAAATTCTTTATGATAAGGAAATTGTTCAGTTGAACAGTTACTTATTTTCGCAAAATACGAGTATTCATCACTGCCTGTGTCCGCCCTCTACATACAGTACATTAAAGTTAAATTGAATAACTAATAACTAATAAAAAAAAATTTTATTTATATGAGGGCTATTGGGTTTAACCTGATATCTCCTTCCCCTGCCCCCCCCCCTCCTCAAAAAAGAGTTGAAAGCTTTATTCCTTTAATACAGTTTAGAGAAAGAGCAATGGGTCAAATTTGGAAAAGAGGTAACTGAGTGGAGGGTCTTCCAAAAGTAAAATTGCCCCAAGTTCTACTTGTATTTAGCTGAGCACTGCTTATATAGTTCGTAGTTTAGATAGTCTTTTTTTTTTTTTTTTGCTAGGTTTTGATTTGATTCCATTTGTACACCCTTTAGATTCCCTAGCCTGCAGATCTAACACTAATTTATGCGATTTTTTTTTTAATTTTACGGTTAGTGTCCTATTCTCCATAAAATACAAGAGAATATTGAAGTTTTACAATCTTCTACTTTATCGAAAACTATGCGTTTAAGTAACTGAACAATGATGGGCAACATATCAGGAAAAAAACAAACAAATGACTTATGTTAATCTAGATTTTCTCTGCTGAAAATTTATTCAACTTACAAAATACCAATACGTTTAACCAACAAATAAATAAAATAACAGTATCCATTCGTAAAATGCTGTATGCTGCCAAATCCATTCTTTATTTCAAATTCCAATTGCAATTTCACTTATCATAAAATATTCCCCAATGTTAAAACCAATAATATGCGACGAACCGCGAATTTTGTATCAGAATATGGTAAGATAAAATTGTTGGAAAATAATTGAATCGAACCAGACGTCTTGAAGCGTGTGTCAGAGTAGCCTGCTATTTGCATTGGAAACAATTCGCTTGACTTCAGAATTTCTTTTCCCTAAGTTTCGTATTCCATTCTGCCAAGTGAAGCAAAAGAAAAGAATCATTGATTTAAAAAGGAATAAAAAAAAGTCACGTGATTGCAGGAAAGACTCGCTTTTTTTTCTCAATATTTTTTGTCCCGTTTTTCCTAAAAAAAAAAAAAAAAAACACTCTAAAAAATTGCAAATACAATTATTAGTTCAAAAATAAAACAATTAAGACTATTATTTATACAGTTATGTACACTTAAAGTGTCCATACATACATTAAAAAAAACTTATTTTTGCTTGCAAATTTGTTACCGTGGGGGCCACGGTGGCCTAAAGGTAGAGTATTCTCCTCGTAGGTAAGTGGGAGCGGGTTTGAGGCCCGCCTTGCCCATGGTTGTCGTTTCAACATATCTGTGCCGTAAATCCGTCCTGTGTTTGTCAGGAGGCAAGGCGCAGAGTACGCAGTCCTCATGTATGTCGAAGCTGGTGGCTTCTGAATAAAAAAAGAAGTTACACCTTTAAGTCTAGGGTCATAAAAATTAACACCTGCAGTTTAATATCGCCTTGAATATTGAAAAAAAAAGGAAAAAATCTGGTATGGACCCCACACTACTTCCTTTTACGTGTAAATTTCTTAGTAGTTGCCTTAAGTGTTAAAATAAAGTGCTTGGAGTGAGCAAGGTAACAAGTCAAATATTTACTCCCCTAATATGCCACGAAACAATGCAAAAAATATTTTAGAATGGTTAATTTTCTAAATATTGCTGATTTTAATATCATTCAGTGAATTTTTCGCAAAATATCGCCAAAAGCGTCAAGTTGAATTCAAATTCAAAAAATAATTTTTTGCCAAATTTGTCGCCAACTTGGCAATATGTCGCCAAGTTGGCGTCAAACACTTGGCGACCAAAAGCTTGGCGACATATCGCCAAGTGGTCGTGCCAATTCATATCACTTGAGTCTTCATTGAAATTAACACTGATTTACCCCAAAAAGGGGTAAAATACCCCTTGGGAGTATTCGAATGCAACCACAAGGGGAGGTGCACAACTAGCATCCTCAGAGTATACATACCAAGCTAGAAGCTTCTACGGCACATAATTTTTGAGTGTACAACTAGCATCCTCAGAGCATACATACCAAGCTAGAAGCTTCTACGGCACATAATTTTTGAGTTATGCGACACACATACGCACATATACATCCGCACATACGTTCATACAGACGTCACGAGAAAACTCGTCGTAATTAACTCGGTGGTTGAAAAGGATTTTTCGGTTGCTTATATGTTGGCAGGTACATATGCACGTGCGGACAGGTCGAAAAAATCTACTGAACATTCATTCCGGGGTGAGCAAAATCAAAATTTAGACTCAAATTTGAGTGATTTTTTTTTCGCGATCACAATACTTCCTTTACTACGTAAAAGGAAGTAAAAATATTGAAAAATGAAAAGAAACCAGTTTAGTTGTTGTTGTTGTTGATTCTGCGCCCTTTTGACTGAAACTACGTTGCATAGATAATTGATTTTGACTCACTGACGGTGCTGGACATCTTATCACGTTCATTTAACATGTAATTCTGGAACTGCCCCACCGCAGGGGGGTTTAATCTTTTACAATCGCTTCCATTTATACTTTCTTAACGCGGTGCTTGTAACAGTGATTCGAACTCAGATTTTAAAATAAATATTCTTCTCTGGGGAGGTAGGTAAAAGTACTTACATATTTTTCTTCATTTTTCTTTCATTTTTTAGCATTGTTGCACTTCCGCCATCTATTTTACTTCAGTTGTAGTATACAAACATTATTATTAGGCTACGCTGAAAATAAAGAATTTTTTAACCATTGGTTTAACTTCAAAAAGTAGGTATTGAATTAATGTTTATGATAAATCAAAAATACGATATATCAAATAACTCTAAAACATATTTTTTGTAGATACTGCTACTCTCCTGTACACAGCAGAATTCTCTACTGCCGGAACACGAATCATATTTAATTGTAGTTTAGTGTACTTTAAAAAAAATCAGTATTACTGACATGATTACGCTTAAACTTGTAATAAAAATTGTATTAAAAATAAAAAAGAAAAAGAAAGAAAATAGATGTGAAACAAAGTCAATTTGACAGACAATTTTCATTAACTTTGGTAATTTTAGCGACTTTTCGAGCAAATAAGATGCAAAAGGTATAGTTGATACATTTCAATGTGATTGCATAGGCTCCACATTTCATAGATGGTTCGAAAGACATCATCACGCAACTACGTTGTTTCAAGCCTTCTGCATCTGTTATTCTTAGTTTTAGTGGTTCGGAATCTACTTACACCTTCGATTCGGTGGATTTTAGTGCGTTATTGTCTATTGGTATTATGTATTTTATATATATATATATATATATATATATATATATATATATATATATATATATATATATATATATATATATATATATATATATATATATATATATATATATATACAGTGGATTCCAGAGAACTCGGCCACGCCTCCGCAAGTTGATAAAACCAAAATAAATAAATGTACGTATTTTTTATGTTTCCTTATGCTATACCCTAAATGTGTTTTGTGCAACATGGATACAAAAACTCTAAACTCTTAGAGAAAAAGCGGTAGAGTAAGAGTAAGAGTTACGCTCCATTTAATGAATACCTATCTTAAATCCTTTGAGAAGAGATTGGGTTCAAACTCAAATAACGCGAACTTCTCAGGCAGCCATGCGATTAAATGGCAAACGTTTTCACTTTGCCAGGTAACGACTTTGGGGAATCATCGTCTTTTATTTCTAGATAGCCTTTCGTTCTTTCAGTCTGGGCCACTTTCTGACACTTGAAATACTGCGGTACTATTGAAGCATTTTCTCAATTAATTTTTCTTTTTTCAAATAGTCCGTCTAATAATTGGTTTTTAGACGTAGCAAAGAGATTGTTGATAAAACGAGATTTATAAATTTATTATAAAGTTTCCAATCTTTTACTGCTGGGTTTAGATAAAAATGGTTTTTGTGGTTTCAAAAGGTGGTATTTCTAAAGCGATAATTGTCTGAGTAGTCATTAAGAGACTCCCTTATCAACTATAATTTAAAACTTTCTTTCAAATACATCAGAATTTTAACCCTGCAGTGTACGCGCGGTGTCCCACAAACGCTAGGAATGTCTCTTTCATTCATTGCTTTATGACACATTCGCCTTCTACCTTTCTATCCACTAAACACAACTACGTTGAAATCCTCAAAACAATGTGATTTTCATTTTATTCCTAAGAAGAAGAGGTTATTTGTTGATATGCCCTGCTGGAGTCTAGTAGCCAAAGCAGCAACAATCCGCGTGAGTACTGCAGGGTCAATAGGAGTATGGTATCCTGGATTTTAAAATTTGAAACTCAACCAATTTAAATTTTACTTGACATTACTATTTGAATTTCAAATACTAAGGTTGAAGTTTCTGTTTGGTACATCGTTGTTTTTATAGATATTTTAAAATCAGACATATACAGTAGAACTCGACACCCGAAGGGACCACAAAAACATTTCGAGCTAAGCGGGTATCAACTAACCGAGGTTCCGTTTTTTCAACTGTTAAAGTTTTTTCTCTGTCCTTTTTTTCGCGTGCTTACCATAAACGTTATATAAATTATTTCCTGTAAATGATTTTTTTTTTGAAAAGTACATGACGAAATAAATCGAACAAGTTTAAATCCCTCGTTTGAAATAAATCGATAGTTTTTAAAACAAAGGTAAGAGGGCTTCTTGTCTATCAGATCTTTTAAAGAAAAAAGAACTGCTCGTATTACACACTTGTCTGAAAAATACGTGTTTTTCTGCCTTGTTTCTCTTACGAACAACCCAGGGTATTTCTCAAGCTCCCTTTTCTAGCCCTGCGACTGTACCAGTAACAGTCCCACTGTAATTACTCAGTGGGTTACATTTCCACAAAAGTTTCAAAAATGGATCTTAGCAGCACAACATGTGTATTAAAATAAGAACCACGAATTAAGGGATAAATGAAACATGATGATAAAATGAGAATTAACTTTTATATTTTCAACTAAGTTCCACTTCTGCACTACTCAAAATAATTCTTGTTAGTTTTTGGCTGATATCTAACACTCCACTTCTGAAACTACTCAAAATAATTCTTGTTAGTTTTTGGCTGATATCTAACACTATGCAATTAATATTTTTATTCCCTTCATTTTGAAAACAAAAATGAATAAACAAAATATTAAAAAATCTCTGTTTAAACACTCCTTATAATCTTTACTGTTTTTTGTTTAATACTATGTTCGTTTTACTATACAGTATGGGGTATTAACTTCAAATCATTATACGGTACAAAAATCATTTAAAATAAACAAACATTTTAGTATCATAACTGGCATCTTTCTATCTTATTTGTCCATGTCTTAGGGATGCCGGTTGAGCAATTTCAGTGCCAGATCACGAATGAGAAAAAAATGCTTCCTGTGTCGATATCGACGAGTCTGGTTCAGTTTCAAATATTTACCCTAAGAAATGAGCCGCTCAAGAACATATCAGCCACATTGGTAAAATTAACAATATTAGCTAGAATAGTGGTTAATTCAACTTCAAATTAATTTTATTATCGTGTCGTTTGCAAATTTCTTTTAAATATACTTTTAAGTACCTGTCTAGCCACCTAAGCATAAAGAGCGCTATAATGTACGTAATAATCACAATATGGTATTAATATCAACACACAGCTTAATTGTTTATGTTATTCTTTTACAGCTATTAAACGAAACCATTTTGAAGTTGTTAAAGAAGCCTTTAAAATTAAAAGCATATAACTTTTTCGATGTCATTCTGCACTAAGCAGACGCAAAATTATCTCGGATCATTATTTCATTTTGCTAAGTTTCATTGTTTATGCTGAATAACAGCTTTAAAATACGCCAGTCTCACTTAGCCACAACAGAAACGATTTGTATGTATGACAATTTGAAGTTCATGCATAATACATTTCAATTAAATAGCAGTCTAAAACACGCGAAAGCCATTAACAAAGTAAATTAACCCCATGAGAGCATAATCGCTGTCTATATCCATTTGTTTGATCAACAATGATGGAGTCAAGACAAATGGTTCATTTAACAGTTGACATTTAGGAGCATAAAGAGCGGACCGATGCTTGCTGAAGTTTCTGGTATTTAATATTCTTGACAAGAATCACAGTTATTTTGCTACTAAAAAGGATATGGATGCAATTATTGTTAAAGGACAGCTTAAAGGACTTGTTTATCTCTTTGAATGAATATTGACAATATTGAATATTTTAGCTCGTAGAAGGCTTTTATATTGGGAGCAGATAGAGTTTGGACACGAGACTATAACATTTGCAGCGTTTACCATGCACAGCAGGTTAATTCAATGTAATGTGAATTTAATTGTTTCTGTCAGCCTTTTTGCATGAGGTAGATTGACCAATGATTAAACAGTTAAGCGAATTTTCAATTTCCAAAATTATTCACTATTAAAAACTGGTATTTGCCACATGACAGTAAAACACTTCAGATGATATACGGAATTATTCGTAAAATAATGGGCGAGCTTCTATGGTTCTGCATCAGGTTTTATAAGAAGTTAAAAGAAAAAGAAAGTGTGCAAACCCATTGAATGAACCATTGGTCAAGTGCAGCATTTTATAGTCATTTTCTTTCTGTAAGTGTGTAGAAAAAACAGTAGTCATTTCACCTAAGAAAAATTCTTCGAAAGCGTATTCATCCAAAAAAAAAGAGGTGTTCATTCACCGGTAGTGTTCATTCCCTTATCAGTCTACAATATACACTATACAGTGTACCCTATACCTCCGGGTCTTCTTTTTTTTATAGCATTTTTTTTAAGTATGCTTTTCTTTTTATTTGACAATCCACATTTTACTATTACAATGCCAGAAATAGCACGTTCTTTCACAAATATTTTCTTTTGTTCTGGATTTGAAAAGCTTATTGCTTCTTATTTCTACAAGTGGAATATTTCTTGTCACTATTCTAACTTATATAATACATCAAATGTGAAGCGAATAAGATAATACCAGGAAGGCAATGGAACAAAAAGAATTTGACATCTTCAAATGTGATGCATATAACTCGCGTGTTTACTTGCATATACGTCACTCTTTGATTTCGATCTTTTATTCCTAAAATCTGTCAGCGAGTTATATGCAAGATTCCTTTTTATTTTTTAAATATATGCATAAAAATGTTGCGAAATTTTTTACTACCTATTAGGTGGAAAACTGCGCAATGCTTAAGAATACCTTTTGCAGTCAGTTCAAAAAAAAGAGAGAGAGAGAGAGATAGAAAAGGAGCATTTTACTTTTTAGGCTAAATAAACTTCATTGAACTTCATTGAAGTATTATAAAAGACATTTTCTAACTGCAACAAAAAATAATCTTAATTGATCTTAAATAATTATCTCTAAAACTATCACTTAGTTGGATCATTTACGGATGAATGTTTGTATTTCATCACGAACTCATTTTTATCTGAATAAAAAATAGTAAACATTTCAGTCATTTTAAAATTAAAAAATACATATATTCCTTTGTGATCAAAATTCAACTTTGTGAAATCCAATCAGACAATAGTTTCGTAAAGGAATTTCTTTCTTTCGTTTAATAGCGTGACTACCTGAAGAAAAAAAAATGTTCAAACTTTTGAGGTAATGCGCTTCATACACTCAAATACTGTTTCTACTGTTACAATTTTTTCCTTACACCAACTTTGAAACATTTCCAAAAATGCTAATAACATATTTTTGCAAAATACGGCAAGGAATAAGTAAATTTGATATCGAACAAGTAAACGTTTTTGTTTTGAAATACGTAGCTGAGGAGTGACAAAAATATCCTGCAACGAGTAATATAGAAGTAAAACCAACTTTAAATCATTGCTTAAATGTCATATAAACTGTGAACTGCAATCAAATCCTTAAGACTATATATTGTAGGAGCAAATATGGCATTATACAGAAAAAACTCACATTTACCACCTTAATTCCATTTTGATGAGTGCCCGAAATACTATTAAATACCTTTGACTAAAGCGCCGTATTCTTGTTTGAGGAAGATGTCGTAGCTTTTCGACACACGCCCTGGAGAGAACAATCATCCTACTCGAAACATAGACCTAGAAAACTACACCAAACCGTCGAATAAAATGTGATTTGATGAAAGACATTGTAGGCAACAGTTGGCGCAAAAGCATCGTATACGGCATCGTCTCCTGATGGCAATTTGTCTTATGGCATCTTCCCCAACGTTATGGGAAAGATGACAAAATTGAACAGTTTTGCATTAATTTTAATTTTTGGCGGTAAACAATGTTTTCAAAGCGAAACCTATTTATTTAGTCCATATTTTGTGGATAAATCGTATTTTTAAAAATAAAATCAATACGCTATTTTACATAAAATAAAGTTAAAAGCTATTTTGTCTTCCCCCAATCTACCTTACTTTACTGTCAATTTACAAAAAAACTTTCGTTTTGCGGGCTGCGTCAACAAACAAAGTTTCGGTGCCTTGCCGAAAATAGCCACTTACTGGTCCTTGAATAACCTATCCACAGCCAACGTGTAAGTGTAAGGTGAACTGTTGCAGATTTTGGAATCACGATGTCTTAACTGTCCTTCTTTGGCACCTAATCTCATTCCGAGGAGAAATTTCAGGTCCAACACATTTCCTTGATTTCGCTTTTTGAAATTTTCTTCCCTGGGGTCATTTGAAGACGAATGTGCACCAAAGTAAGGCGAGGGCATTACAGGAACTCAAAGATGTCATCCGTCAAGAAATCTCAGAAATATCACCTGAATTCACTCATTAGTTAATGCATAACTTCAAGGAGGGGTTTAATGAATTCATAAGATAGGTGGGCCTTTGGACGGTTTAAATCTACAAACGATGTGATTCAAATGGTACGTAAAAAATGGTAAACATTATTGTTAAAGAGAATATAAAGAATGTTCATAGGATGTGATTTTTACTTTGTTATTTGCATTTGAAACTTGAGAGTTGTTTTTGTCGCACTCTGTAAAATAAACTATTGTGTAAGCAAAATATATTGTTGCAGATAAGTTTTAAACAATAGCTGTTTAAAAACATTATTTCATCTTCATTCCATATTTATGCATGCTGCGTAAATTACCTCAGGACAATTTTCAGTTAGCAATCCTCTTTTTTTTTTTTGACATCTTTTATTATTTAACCAGATTTTTTTTTCTTTTTTTAGCTTTTACCAAAATTGAAAGCATATAATATGATGCCTATTCAACAATGTATACAAAGTTTCCGAAGCTAATATTTCATTGCTGCATTTTAGGCTTCATTTCGGCCGTCCCTTAAAAAAAAGGTTTAAACATTATTTTAATTAAAGAATACTCTTAGGAATTACTTTTTTTAATATTAAACTGATCATCACATACCTTTTCCCCAGTATTAAGCGGTACATTTCTTCTTTTGAAAAAAGTTAATCACCAATTAAAAAGTGTTGTAAAAGTTACCCATTGCTTTTTGTTGAAAATATAAAACTTTTAATTCTATAAAATGATATTAATTTCCTTTTCTATTTTTGACAGGTTATGAGTAATCAAAGTATAATAATGCTGGAGATAGTCCCACAAGATACCTTCTAATTCACATTACTACATTAAGACCAAATTAAAATCTTCATTATTATATCAGCGCATTTTTTAATGCTATGCAGATAGAAAAACGCAGTGTAAAATGACAGTTTTAATAAAGCTGTGAAAATATTGTGGCTGATTCAGGCTTTTCTAAGTTCCAAATGGGTTTTTGTTTTCACTACCAACAATAAAAAAGATAATATAAAAGGAACGAAGTGCAATGTTTACGTTTTTTTTTTCCTCAGAATCTTTGCTGAAAATCGAGTTTTATTAAATATGAGCGGTAAGAAGTGATCATGCAATGAATAACGTAATTTCATAGTAAAATACCATGTAGTAAAAATTGTCAAACAATGCGATAACAGGCCTCAATCGGTTTCATGGCTACTCCTTTTAAAAATAGGAATTTGATTTTCATGGCAACCTCTGGCCAAGACTTTAGAAACAACAAAGTAGCACTCTCAGATCTTTAAATTGAAGATGGGGCATAGTAAGGAAATTTTGGAGATCAACAGTGCTCAAACGCTTGGTTTTAATGCACATTGTTATCATATTCTGACTTTATTTTTATCATGTCAGAGCTGTCGGAATACCACCCTTCCTGAAGAAGGTATACTCTAGAAGCACTTTTAAATTAAACTTGTTACTCATGTATTTTAAAGACTGCTTCGTTACTTAAAAATCATACTTGTAATTAAGTCAGTTTAATATATTCCTCGTGTTTTTTAAATAAAATATATAATAAAATAAAAGCACGTGGTATCTGTCAATGCCCTAAACATCGTGTGTAAGGTCAATTGCTAGCAAGTACTTTTTATTAGATTTTTAGGAAAGGTAATTGTCGTTATGGGGTGAGTCACATTACATGTACTCTCCTGAAATAATAATTTGCAAATTAATTGTGAATCATAAATATTTTAACGATATTTGAATATTTACACCAATCCGTGTGTCGTGAATTTAACTTTCCTTGGGAATATTGCTTAAAAAGCCTAAAAGTGGTTCATAAAAAATACAGATAAAGAACTTTTTATTTTTGTAACCCGAAATTATGCTAAAAATTAGTAGCTTTCGCGTCGATTATAAAACAATAAATTTTCACTTAAATTTAATTACAAAGTTCGTCATGATAGCAAAGTTGCTGTTGTAATTCAAAGTTCAGTATCAAATGAATAAATAAGGCTTTTTTGAACCGAAGTGATATAAAACTGATGAGGGATATGTTTGTTTCACATGATTTGGAGTTGAATACTGCTTACAACTATTTTCAAAATAGCTGAGTGAATATACAAAATTGATAAATAAATAAATAAATAAATAACAGTTTAGTAATGTTTTTTGCCTACGTTTAATAAAAGTTTAGATGAGAATCAAAACAATTCTTTATTAGTTTTAAAACATAACAGATAATTTTTCCTAAAAAAAGAACAATGCATACAAATGTAATTTTGCATATGCTACACTTTTATTTGTATATCTTAAATTATACAATGACAACATGTTTTACATCGATTAAAGCATTACTTTTATTTGAAAATAGCATGTCTGTTTTTACTTATACAACTTAATTTATAGGAAGATAAAAACGATTGATGCTCTAAAAGCAACAATGTATCTTTCACGCTTTTGTGAAAAACATACATATTATCTTAGTTCATTTTTTATGATTTACATCAATCTTGATGATATATTCATTTCCCAAGTCTTCCTTTCTATTGTTTAATGTGAGTTCGTTTCTCCAGTGTTCTGAATGAATTATTCCCTGCTTAAGAAGACAGTTCAAAAAGATTAAAAAAAAATAAATATAGAATCCGTTTCTTACATTTCACGACTTGTTAAATTGTTCCTTTGAAGATAAAAAAAGATAAGAGGGTGTGATGATATAAATAAATTTTAATGCGTTGAGTTTGATTTTTCATGATATAGCTTTTCGATTTGTTTTTGTTTTTATTGGTGCTTTCATTATTCTTAATGCATTTCGCAATTTTGCATTTCACAGTTCTCTTCAATAT
The DNA here is from genome assembly GCA_038373865.1 of Uloborus plumipes. Classification (NCBI taxonomy): domain Eukaryota; kingdom Metazoa; phylum Arthropoda; class Arachnida; order Araneae; family Uloboridae; genus Uloborus; species Uloborus plumipes. Next base: position 12,794 of record JAXGGA010010543.1, on the reverse strand, counting down.
GAAAATTTAGGAATAAAAACGAAAGGAAAAGAAAAACATCGCATTAAATTTTAGTTTGTATTTCGGAAAAACATGCATGCATAAATTTAAAATGATTACATTTGTGTATGGGTAAATGGTGTACTAAGCTTTATCAAACACTGTGATATACTTTTTTCTGGTTGTTTTTAAAAGAAAATATTTTTAATAGAATTACGAAGAAAATATGATTAAAAAATGTTGAAATTACAATGATTTGTTATTTTTTTAATGTTAGACACTGCTTCCATTAAGTTAAAGAACACAATCGTTCTCGGTATCATTTCATAATGAAACCAAAGTTTTTAATGTACAAATATAGTTAGGTTAAAAACGCTTTAATAACTGCTCTAAATATAAGCCTATAACGCAATGCACAAAAAACACATATGCACAAGACTACTGCAGACATATTTTTCGGCATTAGAAAGAATGCCTTTTCAGTGTAATCTTTTGTCGGATGTTTATTTTGTTATTGTTATTTTTCTGTTTTTACTTTGGATAATGATAAGGACATACACATTTTAAGCTTTAAAAAACATTTGGGATGGTGAAAAAAGGTGTACCTACGTACACAGCTAGCTAATACAGCTTTCAGCTAGTTACATTAAAAAAAAAAAAAAAAAATTCGTACCGCTATATGTAAAGTATCAGCAATAAGTTAGAAATTTATTTGGTATATTTTGTAAATATTTCAAGCATATAAATAAAAAAATATACTTTCAAACAAATTATTTCAAAAAAAAAAAAAATAAGTGCCACTCAAACGAATTACAATCGCGAAACGCGATGACTACTGAGAGCAGAAATTCCATTTTCAACTAATTACTCGTACTTTGAAGACGCACAGGTAGTATAAATGGCCAAAATTTCTTTCTTCACTTAAACAAATTACATAATTATCATTTCCATTCCTATGCGTTAATTGGGTCATTGTATCAAACTAAGCAGCAATTTTAAGTATTTTGATACTTAGAATTAAAACTATTTTAAAATGTAAACGTACTGCATTTAAAGATTTGTTTATTGTTAATATTACGGTAGGAACTTAAAAATCAGGAGGAATACTGCCAACTAATTAGCTTAGCGAATTCCAATTAAGCAAGTCAAGCATTTTATTTTAATGTAATTTAAAACAATTATCTCTACATAGTATAAAATTAAGTTCACAAGAAGCGTCTGATTGCTTGGACGCGTAAAACTCGAGAACTACCTAGCCAAAAAGACTGAAAACTTCCGGAGAGATTTAAGGACCGGTTTGCAAAAAAATCGATGGTTTGTGGTTTTTCTATTCCACTTTAAGACACAACTACATGTAATTTAACACAGTATTTCAGTCCCCGAAAATGACATTAAAGCACTAGCCATTATTATACATAATAAAAAATTAATGTTATTTTTACAGAATAATACAGCTAATTTTATAGTAAAAACTGTAAAAATTGCTAATTTTACTGCAATAAACTGTACAATTGCTAATTTTTCAGTAATGAACTGTAAAACCACTAATTTAAGTTTATTACCGTGCATTTTACAGTTTTAAACTGGAACCTCAGCTGCCAGCTCTACACTGTTGTTTTTATAGGACAATACAGCTGAATTTTACGGCCATAAACTGTAAAACTTCTTATTTTACAGTAAAAAAACTATAAAATTGCTAGTTTTGCAGTTTATTACTGTACATTTTGCAGTTTTAAATTCAAACCTCGGCTGCCAAAATTATACTGTAAAAACAACAGTTCTTTTTTTGCAGTGTAATATCGTTAGATAAATCGGATTTTTTCTACAATTTGTTCTAATTCGCTAACTTATTAACGGTGGGAGTAACTTGTGTTTAAAAATCATTTTCCAAGGCTTCGGTCAAATTCAATCACTACTTTCTTCATCAAAGTAATCAACTGAAAGCACACATACTTTTCCGCAAATTGCTTTGAGCACCATTGGAAAGAATTAGTGCAGGAGACTTTGTGAAACGGAATTGTTTAAAATGATCTAGGAAAAAATGTAGAGCAAACGTATGAAAAAAAATTCTTTTTGAACAATATTGATCGTTTCTGAATATAAATTTATGAGAACAAATTCTGAAAAATATTACGCCTTTAGTTTACAGTTCTTGAAATAGATTCTGTCGGTAGAATACATTTTTAGTTGAATAAAAATAGAACGTTGAAAGTATACCATAAAATATTTTTATTCAAAATTACCGTTACAAAAATGTTTGTTTTATCCTAGCGAAAATGCATATAGAAGCAAAACTTTCAAAATAATGCTATCGATTTACAACTTTTTCACTCTTAACATACCTTATGAACATCATATTTATGTATTTTTACACGTCCCTGCAAGTAGCAGGCCCTCTTGAAAGGTCTAAGATTAATACTGTGCTTCACATCATAAATTATATGCCAGCTTTGTTTATGCACTTCCCGCAAATAGTGATGAGCCAGATGTTGATAATGGCTTCCCTAAGTATGACGCAGAAATGTATTTTAAAGTAATGCTGTTCGGTCCCCCCTTAGCTCCTTAGATACGTAATGAACAGAAGTTTTTCTTTATTAACGTCATTTCTAGTGTCTGTTACGTAAGTTAAATGCCTAATGCACGTACATTTGGAAATATGTTCCCATTTTGCATAAAGGAAAGCTTGTTTATTTTATCTTTTAAATAAGCGCAGAAAAGGGATGATTGTATATCCTGTGTATTTTTATACTAACAAAGCATATGTAACAAAGCTGCATACTAAGTTGCGGTAGATTTTTTTTAAAGGAAAAAAGTATGAAAAAAATTGTTAACACGTTATGAAATATCGTTAAAAAAAGTTAAAAGAAATACATTAATAAACTAAATATAAGAAAAATAAATATACATTGAAAAATTAGAAAGTAGGATTTTGAGATAGGGAAAATGCGAGTTTGTGAGTCAGAGTTTCTGACAGACTTCACTTAGAAACTGCTATTTTAACTGTCCATACGTTCGTTAGAAAAACTACTCAACATTTCTTTGGGGGATAGTAAAATAGTTAAATAGTAGGTCAAAATTTGAATAAAAAGTTTTTCGCGATTACAATACTTCCTTTACCTTGTAAAAGAAAATTAAAATGTTTATTTATTTATTCTCCTCATAACAAAAGAATCGGAGTAATGTATTTAAAAAAAATTGATTACTGAGGCAACAATTATTGATGAAACCTTGTACCATTTTTACTCAATACACAAGTCAGTAAACAAAAACTGCAAAACAATTTTAAATAAAAATGCTTCTTTTTTCCCCCCCTTTCGTTTCCTTTTGTTTACTTTTTTTAAATAGAAGTTAAGCGCGCTCTATCACCACTTTAAATGTAAATTGTTTTAAATGCCATCTGGTGTACATTTCGTTTATTTATAATTACATCGAGCAAACAGTTTTCTTCGTTTAATATTCCTATTTCTTATCTTACATTTGTTAAGTATAATTTATTCTGAATTATCGTAGCTGATATTCATTGTTTCTCTTTCATTATCTCAGGGAAAAAAACATGTTGATGTCGGTAAATTTAATTGGCTTGTCAATTAAGCAGCAATAAAATATGGTTAGATGCTTTCAAAAGAATTAATTTTGAATCCTAAATGCTTTCTCTTGGTGTTCACATTTTTGAAGCAATTAATGGTTTTCTTATTCTAATTTGTTATAAAAATGTGAAGCCAGAGTTGGTGACAGATGTTCACCTTTTTAATTTCCAATGTGACAAAAAATACGTAGAGTGGTTATTTGTCAAAATCTTAAATGCTACAAATGAGGTAATTATTTTTTTATTTTTCACTTTACTCATTAATTCAGTGATAATGCACTGAAATAAACCTGATTAAATTAAGGAAAATTACAACATGTAGAACATAACAAGAATGACATTACGAAGTTTTTCACATAGCTAAATCAATTTTAAATTGCGTTTTAGGAGCGATTTCTTAAAAAAGAGTTTTTCGAAAAATATTTTGTAGTTTGATGACTCTGCTAATGTAGAATGACTGCACATCTAAGATTAGAAAAAAAAGAGCATCCCTTAGGAATTTATAGTTAGATAATAAAATGAGAAATCCGTTAAAAATATTTTTAAAAATATTAAAAATCTACTATCAGATGGTTGACTAATTTCAAAATCTTGTTGATCGTTTTCAGATTTTGGAAAAATTCGGCAAAATGCCTTTGACATTTTATTTCGCAGCTAGTTAAGCAAAGGGGATGTCAGCTTAAAAACTCATCTTTATCGTGCACTCTGTCAGAAGAGTGAAGTGAGAGTGTGCACTATTGTTTCTCCGTATGACATTCAAATTTGAAAAATAAATGTCTGTTTTACTCATTTTTATAGCGTTTTTGTCTCTAGTTACATGAAATGCTTTTGTTTTAGGGTATTTTTAAAATTTGCGTATAATCGAAGCTAAAACCTTTATTATATGAAAGACTGACCCAAGTAGCACACTTCGTTTTTTAAACGTTGTAAAATGGTTATTAACCCATTAATGCCTAGCGTCCCTTTTTAGGGACGGTCCAAAAAAGGGTCTGAATTTCCCCCAAATGAACATTTCAACCAAATAATAATGTTCAATTAGTACCTTGGTATTGTTTCAATTTGTTATTAACAGATTGCAGCACATAACCATTGTAAAGTGTGTTCTGTAGCAGTTTTAATATGGTCTTTATCAAAAATCACATCGTTCACAATCTCAAGAAAAAAGTTACTCCCAGTTTCCCAGTTTATGTTAATTGCTGACTTTATTTCTTCTTTTAAAATGTCTTTTTAAATATCATATCGTTGGCAGAAAAAAAAAATTAGTAAAAAAAGTATGTATCCTCTGGGGGTCTATCGTAACTTTTAAGGGACGATTTTTCTTTCCTTAATAAAAAAAAAATATTTTTTTATTTAATATTTTTAAACTATTTTTCCTGTCCATTAAACACTGTTTGTAACCAGTATACAAAATATCTTTGAAAAAAAAAACTGTCAGGCATTAATGGGTTAACGTTGTGACAACAGCTTAAAAACGTTTATAAAACGTTTAAAGGTTAGTTGTGCTATTTGGGGACAGAAACGTTCTTGAGTTTAAACCCCTGTCCTGTGACAATTGAGTCGCAAAAAAATTTACTGTTGGATCAGGTGCGGTAAAATGTGTCAGGCTCTTTGGAAAAGTCCTTAAAAATTGTGCCAATAATATTTTCTTTCTGCGCTGCCTGGGATAACCTTCTTATAGTAGTAAATATGTAGTAAACATTTTATGAGTGATATCGTTCTAGTTTTAGAGATATGGAGCCTCGAAGTTGGCTGAAAAATCGCATTTATTTTGACGCCAAAAAATCACCATATAATGCAAAATTTATTATTTTCATAATATTAGATGAGTTTTTTGTAATATAAACTAACCCTCTTACAAAAATATATAGGGGAAGGGTGGGCATAACGGCCACCCTAAGGAACATCGATTTTTTTCCACCCCTAAACTTTATTGAAACATTTTATAAATCCCTTCAACATTTAGTACGGTTACTTAGGCCTGATTAAAAAATAAAAACAACTAGATTTTTAAACTTTATTTGTACAAAAATATTACTTTACCAAAATCTGTCAAAATGGTCACTTTGCCCCACTAGGTAGGACAAAGTGGCCACTGCCTAAATAGAATTAGATAGTATGGAAAAAATGAAACGCATTTAGTTTCAGAACTCAGAACAATTGTATTAGGGTTTTAAACAAAAATAGGCATTACTAAAAGTATATGTGAAGTTATGAAATCACTGGTATTTACATAAATCACAAATAAACTCATCTTCCTCCTCTTCGGCTCCTGTGCAGGCTTCGTGAGCCCATTTGAGGCACTCAGAACATATAATCCAGCCTTGGTTGTCCTCAGATTTCGAGTAACAATCACCACAGAAAAAACAATCGACGTTTTGAATCGAACAATCGAAGTGGCCACGACTGTGGCCACTTTGCCCTCTAGCGCGCCATTTTCGAAAGAACAATATTTCACGTACTGTTGAGACATATGAGTTCAAAGTTAGAAACATGGTGTTTTGCACCATTGATGTAAAATTTATTTCACCTAGTCCTACAATAAACTAAAGTGAAACATGTGATGCACCTATCTAACATCAGAGGGTCGAAAAAGTGAAAAATTTGGGATATCTCCGTGAGTTTGCGTCTGAGCGACATATAAACTATAACACAACAACAACGGCTGCCGGGCGAGTAGTTGAGTCTATTGCCGCTAAGCTGCAGCAATATGTAGGGAGGAAAACTTCAAGTGGCCACTTTGTCCGCAGTGGCCCACTCTTCCCCTACTATTTAAATTTACTTTCCATTTACAGAAAGAGATAATTTAGATATTATGCTTTTATAAATGCTTTTTTTTTCTACGTGTTAGTCATAAAAACATGATTTTCCACTTTAAAGTTCGGTTTTCACTGTTTTTATACATCTCCTGAGAAATTTTTTTGCAATAGCTGCCGCAGTTTGGCCATATTTGATAAACTGCTTTTGAGATCTTCCTGGTAGAGCAGGAATGTAACGAACTACCGTATCATAAGCTTAAGATTTTGGATAGTTCCCAATTTATTGCCGTAACGTTTTATTGGGAAGTTTTTTGAATTCTTCGTTAAGATAACTAACTTTTCTCAGAAAAGCTTCCCGACTTTTTCCAGACATGTGACTGGCATAAATTAAGCACAGGTGGAAAATGTTCTACTACAGATTTTTCAGTAATCTTTCAAATGAGACCAAGATCAAGACAATACAATAATTATTTCTCTAGATAGAGCCATTTTTGCCTCAAAAATTTAGATTTCGAATGAAAAAAATAACTATTAATCAAACTTTTTCCCAGCTGGTCTAACAACCTTCTGCTCTGAAACTGCGCCTACTGTAAAAATTGAAGCGAAATCGTTCGGAGAGTTTCTGAGTTTACCCCGGACACACATTTTTTTGAGTTTGTGATTTATATATATACATAAAAAAATGACAACACAAAAGTGATTTAGAGACAAAATCACACCCATTGTACAGGGGGAAGTCGAAATCACGACCTCTTGCTTTCGAGGCAAAACTTTTACCTCTGAGCCACTGAGGCTCCAGTATTATACTATTACGTTGTAAAAAATAAAATCCAAATACAAAATGCATTCCTTCTCAGCTTTCCTATAGCTATTCAGCTAATCAAAATTAAAAGGTGTTCTTTGGCCGCATCAAGCTTCATTTGATTCGTATTTCAAGAGGTTAACGCACTTTGTATTAAAAAAATAGCGGTCTGAACTAATCATTTCTCTTTATTTCTCACATTCTATGCAGTCCTAATATTTGTAGTAAAACGTCCCGTAAAGTTAAATTATTCTGCTTAAAATTTAAGTTATCAATTCATAGTTGAACTTTTATACTTAACGTTCAAAAATATAGCACATTTTAGTAAAACCAAAATACTGCATGTTAGCTCTGCTTAGCGAATAATACACAAAAAGGAAAACGTTGTTGGAAACACTTGAGAATTCCTGTTTTGTACAGTTAATCGACTTAATAAAAAGGAAATTAATAAGCACATGCTGTAACATCAAAAAAAAAACAATAAACACTTTAGTTTTGAATTTATTGCAGTAAAAGTAGAATAGTGTACTCCGTACTTGAAAAATATTTACTCAAAAATATTCATTGTAAATATTTCTGATGTGTTGTTATCAAGTTATTTCATAGCCCATTTTCTTTCTGATGATACTATTACGTTTTATTCCCATGTATTTCCCACTTCAGAGCTGAATTGGTTGAAAATATAATAAGCATAACACGTCAAAAAAAAAAATAATAATAAGAAACTAAAGTGTTCATTAAAACATGCATGTCTACTGAGTTTAAACTCTTTTCTGATAGTTTCAAAACCAATTTAACTTCAATTACACATTTAAAAGGAAGTAATTTTTAACTCAATTGATACATTAGCATTCCTCACTTTCAATTCCGCAAACATTTGGATACATTTGCAATAAGCAGACTCTTGTTTAAACTTCAAATTTAATTTGCAGGTCTATTTCTGACAACGCTAACATGAAGCTTCTGCGTGGGTGTATTTACTTTAATATTCAAGCATGGAAGTATGTTAATGATAGGCATTCTTAATTAGAAAGTTTATATTTTTATTCCAGTTACTTAAATGTCTTTCAGAAGTCAAGGAGCATTTTACTATTCAGCGTAGGAACTTGTACCGATCTCTGTCTCTAATAGAAGTACCAAATGGATTTAACTCGTGGTTGAAATATGCTACAGAGGGTCTGAAAATGTATACAAGGGTGAATACACGAGAAATGAATTTGTTGTACTCCCAAAGAAAACACATTTTTTTTCAATTAATAGTCATTATTTCATTCGTGGGCGTCTTTTTTTGAGTGTTATGATAAGGGCCAGAAGATTTTCCTCTTTTCTTTTTTTTTTTAGTTTTTAGGCACCAGGGAACATGAGTTGTCAGGGGAGTGAAAAATATTGCAGAGGTTTAAAGTTTCGGCTTTTTATCGGGCTATTTCTTTTATTTTTCAGCGTAAAATCAAAATATGGACCTACACGTACGAAAGCCATGTGTCCTTTTTTTAAAAAACTTTATAACAAAGTAAAAAAAAAAAAACCTCAAGAGCACGGCAGGTTACATACGAGTCGCACCGCATACCCTTAGTAAAGAAAGGGACCACATTTTTTATGTTTATTCAATGTGCATTGTAAGTATAATTAAAATGATAAATTAAATTTATTATGCTTTTAATAAAGCTTTCATGGGCGATTCCATGAAAAAAACCGCCATCTTGTGACCCTGACATATCAACTACATGTATTCTTATAAATGTAAAATTGAACATGTCATATATATATATAATATATATTATATATATATATATATATATATATATTATATATATATATATATATATATATATATATATACAAAATACAGAAATACAAATAATTAAAAAGGGGGGGGGGGGAATTAAAATCCCAAAAGACTTAAAAATACATGAACAACAAAGCCTGTACTGAACTGTCAGCGCAAAGCCGCTAGAAACAAAACAGCACATTAATATTGAAACAGGCAAATAAAATGAAAAGATGAAGACCAAAATACAAAAGCGAACCAAAGTGCAGCATTTCATCAGGGGGAAGACCACACTTTGGTTCGAAAAGGCTCTTTCTATATAACATGTGGGAGGGTCCCAAAAACATGTTATCTCCCCCGAGAGCCTTGAAAGAAACCAAGAAAACACAGAACAACTCACTTTCAAACGGAAGGAACAAGGAATGTAAAAAAGCACCTGAACAGATCCCGAAGACAAAAACATCTGAGTGAACTGGAAACTATGCATGAAGCAGGTAGGAAAAAAAGTTACGGTTACAGTATACCGACAGGACACAGCCCAGCTTTTTTTAGATAACACTGTTCGACAAAAAAAAAAACCTTGAAAATGCTTCTGGTATTTTGAAGGCTGATTCTTATGTAAAATGACTCCCTGAATCCGAATATGACCCCCGTTTTCCCCCATCACGTAACATTTTTTTTTTAAACTCCCCCCCTTTTTTTCATTTTTCCTTAGTTTTAAGGGCTATTATATTTTTTTTGGAGGGGAAAGGAGCCTTATATTCACCAATAAATTTTTTTGAAGGTCAAGAGAGACTCAAAGTTTAAAATCATGAGCACCGAGAAAAAATCGGGGAACTTGGGGGGGGCGTGGCCCCCCAAAATATTTGAAAAATCACCAAAAACGATCTTTTTATTCTAGTTTCTTTAAAAAGACCTTTAAAACTTTTTTTCGGTGCAGAACCAGAGTATAGGATCCGCTCCTATGGCTCCTGGGTCAGAAAAAATTTTCACGCTGTAAATTTTTTTTAAAAAAATAAAATAATGCTTTAAAAATCGTACTTTGCACTCGAGTTTTAAAGTAGGTCTTCAGCCAAAAAAAAAAAAAAAAAAACAAAATTGTGGCTGATTCTTATGTCAAATGACCCCCTATTTCCAAATATGACCTCAGTTTCCCCCCTCCAACCCCTCTTTCCAGAGAGTCCCCTCCCCCAATTCAGAGTCATTTTACTAATTCGGAGGGGAAAAGTACATTACGTAACCCGTTAACATAATTCTAAAAGGCAACAGAGGTTCAAAGTTCAAAATCATGTACATGTGTACCAAAAATATAAACTATGGCGGTGTAACCCCCCCCCCCCAAAAAAAAAAAAAATCTTCTTTTCTTGTTTTTCTAAGAGACGTTTTAAACCTTTTTTTTTTGTGAAAAATCATTGAAATTTGTGAAGAGTATTGAATTTTCTTTTCTTTTTTTTGGGGGGGGGAGGGGGGAGGTATACCGCCCTAGTTTATATTTTTGGTACACATGTACATGATTTTGAACTTTGAACCTCTGTTGCCTTTTAGAATTATGTTAACGGGTTACGTAATGTACTTTTCCCCTCCGAATTAGTAAAATGACTCTGAATTGGGGGAGGGGACTCTCTGGAAAGAGGGGTTGGAGGGGGGAAACTGAGGTCATATTTGGAAATAGGGGGTCATTTGACATAAGAATCAGCCACAATTTTGTTTTTTTTTGGCTGAAGACCTGCTTTAAAACTCTAGTGCAAAGTGCGATTTTTTAAAGCATTATTTTATTTTTTTTTTAAATTTTACAGCGTGAAATTTTTTTCTGACCCAGGAGCCATAGGAGCGGATCCTATACTCTGGTTCTGCACCGAAAAAAAGTTTTAAAGGTCTTTTTAAAGAAACTAGAATAAAAAGATCGTTTTTGGTGATTTTTCAAATATTTTGGGGGGCCACGCCCCCCCCCCCAAGTTCCCCGATTTTTTCTCGGTGCTCATGATTTTAAACTTTGAGTCTCTCTTGACATCCAAAAAAATTTATTGGTGAATATAAGGCTCCTTTCCCTCCAAAAAAAAAAAAATAATAGCCCTGAAACTAAAGAAAAATGAAAAAAAAAGGGGGGCGTTTTAAAAAAAAAATTGGGACGTGATGGGGGAAAACGGGGGTCATATTCGGATTCAGGGGGTCATTTTACATAAGAATCAGCCTTCAAAATACCAGAAGCATTTTCAAGGTTTTTTTTTGTCGAACAGTGTAATTAGAATAAAAAGATGACGGAACATTATTGTATTGACGTGCAGATATCAAAAGAGTAATGTTTTTTTGAATGTAGTTGTTTTGTTACAAATATTTTTAATCCTGCAGAATTCATTAATCAGGGTATTGCGAAAAACTTTGATAGAGATGTTTGATTCCCAAGTAATCAGTCTATTAACGTGAAAATTATAAGAATGTCTTTTATCATAAAGGTCAATATTCAAATCATTTTCTGTAATAGAGATGTGCAAATCTAGAAAATCTGTTTGTTTAATATTATCATTAGTGTGAACGAGATCAAGATCTGTAGGATATATATTTTTAGAGTCGTTATAAAAGGAATGATAGTTGAAAATAATTAGATCGTCAATATACCTGAATGCTTTAGGGATTGTATAAGTGTGATTTCTTTCAAAGTAGTGAAGGTAAAGATTAGCTAAAACGGAAGAAAAATTGGAGCCTTGTGGGATACCCTTAATTTGTAAAAGACAATGCTCGCCGTTAAATATGTAGTTATTGAAAATGCAAAAATTAATTAAATTAAGCCAAAGAGTTTCATTAATGCCAAGTGAGATGCTGTAGTCGTAAAAATAAGACAGAAGAACATCTTTAAGGCTAGATAAGGAGATACTCGTAAAGAGATCTTTAAAGTCAAAAGAAAAAATACATTGGATTTTATTATTTTTCAGGAAATCAAGAACTGGTGCATTATTTTTAATAATCCAAGTATGTTTTTCATCAATAATTTTGTTTAAAAGGTTGTTTAGAATATTTACAAAAATTTTACCCTATTGATAAAGCCGCTAACAATTTTTCCATTATTTGTAAAAAATTCTACCTGCAACTTTTAGATACAGAACTTGAAAATTCCTCAACTTTAAAAAAAGTTTCTACTACTTATAGCATTATCACTAAAAAAATTATTGCACTGAACAAAAAACTGCAAATTAAAAGCCACAAGATCATCTTTCCATATATCACCATTTATCCTAAATTTTACAAAAATCCTATAAAATTTCCTTTTATTACATGTGGTTCCAATTCTTACATGAAGTCACCTGGTAAAATTTTTGATCCCGCAAAGTCACTTGTACGTCGATTCTGCAGCACGTGCAAGGTACCCTGGATGTTCCTGTGTTGACCAGAACCATTTCCCGTCGACTGGTTGCACGTGGCCTGCAATCACGGCGCCCGCTAAGAAGACTGCCATTGACCTCACAGCACAGACTCCAACGTTTGGAATGGTGCCGGACCAGAGCAACGTGGATGGCAGAATGGCAAACCGTAGTGTTCTCAGATGAATCCCGCTTCTGTTTGTCCAGCGATAGTCATCGCATACGTGTGTGGCGTCGACGTGGAGAAAGATCGAATCCGGCAGTAACTGTGGAACGCCCCACAGCGCGACAACGTGGCATAATGGTTTGGGGCGCTACTGCATACAATTCCGTATCACCTCTAGTTCGTATTCGGGGCACTATGACGGCCCAACGATATGTAGATAATGTACTGCGGCCGGTGGCAATCCCCTACCTTCAGGGTCTGCCAAATGCAATTTTTCAACAGGATAACGCCCGGCCTCACAGTGCTTGAATCAGCCAACATGCTCTACGAGGTGTACAGATACTTTCCTGGCCACCATACTCTCCTGACTTGTCACCAATC
>JAXGGA010010542.1:0-46378 GCA_038373865.1 Uloborus plumipes | reverse complement strand
AAACATTTGAAATCAAAACATGCCGAATACGAATTAAACAAGTAGTGCACTGGACATCAGTAAATCTCAATTAATACTTAAAATGCAATCAATGCAGTAAATCAATTAATACTTTAACTACTACAAGAAAGTTGTCATTTAATATAACAGGAAATATTTTTGTTAAACTATGAATATTACAACATATATATCAAATTTTTAAAATGACTTGTATTATTTTTCTCGTTGATCTTCAGAGCTATTTAGTATTTGACTGGAATCAAATTATTTAGGAATTTAGTTAAAATACCGCTAGGTAGGAGGAGATTTAAACTGCAAAAATATTCCAACATTTCACTTTGCACCACATTCCCCAACTTAAAAGAGGAGGGGCACAACGAGGGCAACCTAAATATACAAACCAGATGAGAAGAGGAAAATAACAAAGTTGTGAAATTAATGACTGATTTAATTTATGAGGGAGAGTACATTTCCTCTATTTTTTTCACTTGAGGATATAGGGCTTATTGGAAGTATTTTCAAAACCATTCATCATGAAATTCAGTACAATTTGCAAGAAATACCACGACTTGTCCTACAAATTGCACCCTCAATAGTTTGGATAATGCAGATCAGTGGATTAGGGATTGTGTACATGGACTAGTGGAATCATACACAGGGAGGTGTGGTGCAGAGTGTACCCGAGGTAAAAAAAATTTTTTACAAAAAAAGTTACAAAAATTTTTTCATTTGAAAAAATATGAAAAATAAAAAAACTTACAAAAAGAAGCAAAAAACTTTTTTCTACTACTAAAAAAATGAGCAAAAAATTTTTCTGTACTAAAAAATTATTAGTTAAAAAAATTACAATTTTTTTTTTCCTAAAAATTTTTTTTCTTTTTCTTAAGAAAAGGGAGTGCAATGAGGTGCTTATGGTTGTGTAGTAATTTTTCTTAAATACCTTTTCACAAACTTCACAGGAATACCGCCCGAGTGTGTATCGACAAATGTTTTTTCAAATTTGAACCGGAAGCAAACCTTTTCTCGCAATACTTACAAGAATAAGGCTTTTCCTTGGTATGCATCCTCAAATGCACTCTCAAGAGATAACTAAAAGTAAACCTCTTCTCACAAAACCCACAAGAAAAGGGTTTTTCTTTTGTATGCACCCTCAAGTGGCCCTTCATGTCGCCTTTGGTAATAAATCTCTTCTCGCAATAAATGCAATGGTGCGGTCTCTCCTTCGTATGGGTCATCACATGTCTTTTGCAAGCTGAACCATCAGCAAATGTTTTATTGCAATATTTACAACAGTAAGGCTTCTCTTTAGTGTGCGTCCACACGTGTAACTTTAAACTTCTAGCCCTAGCGAATGACTTTTCACAATAACTACAAGCAAATGGTTTTTCTTTCATATGTGTCAGCAAATGTGTCTTCAAACTGCCCTTGGTCGTGAAAACTTTTTCACAATGATCACAATAAGATAATTTCTGTTTGGTATGCAGCCTCATATGTATTCTCAAACTCTGACTCCGAGCGAACGATTTTGGACAATAGCTACAAGGATGTGGTTTGTCTTTCGCATGATGCTGTAAATGTAATTGGAAACTCAACTCAGTAGGAAATGTCCGTTGACAATCATTGCAAGAATACTGTGTTTCTTCAGTTTGTGCGTGTTGCTGCTGGTGTGTCAGTTCAGTTTGCACAATTGGCACACACACATGCGCTTTCAAGGAATTGCTGTGATGAAACGCCCATCCACACTTATCGCAACGGTATGGTTTTTCCTTTGTATGCACCCTTATGTGCAATTTTAAATTTGTAGAAGAACTAAATGTTTTCTGACAATACTCACAGCGGTACGGCTTCTCTTTAGTGTGCACCCTTATGTGCAATCTTAAATTTGTAGAAGAACGAAATGTTTTCTCACAATACTCACAGCAGTACGGCTTCTCTTTAGTATGCGTCCGCAAATGTCTCGTCAAGTTTGAGTTGGTGGTAAAGGCCTTTTCGCAATAGGTACAAGAAAATGGTTTTTCTTTCGTATGTATCCTCATGTGCGCTTTCAAACTTATGCTCTGATAAAACGCCTTCCCACAGTAATCGCAGGAATATTTTCCTGCCTGAGTATGTATTATCAAATGTCTCTTTAATCCGAAATTCGTACTAAACCTCTTCTTACAATAGTCACATGTGAGTAGTTTCTCTTCAGCGGGCATAAGCATTTTCAAGATTCAAATTCGAGCAAAAACACAGCACAATAGTAATGAGAATTGTGGCAACCAAAAAGTGTGCGTAAATGAGCGAACAAAATGAAAAAAAGTGATAGGAGTGACTGGTCTGAAGGCCAACTAAGATAAGGCGAGGACACGAAGTGGAAGAGGATGTAGAGTCACTGATAGTAAAGGAGCATGTAGCTTTCCAATGTTTGAGTTGCACTTATAACTTTTTAAAATGTGTTTTAACGAGTCTATGTTCTTACAATTCTTGAAAATAAAGTGGTTTAAATGTCTATAGTTTTATGGTAAATGATTCGTAAAGGATTGGTCGTATCTCTCTCTAAAAGAATATTTATTTTTTCTATCGTTTATCTTCAGTGATCTCTCCTTTTTGAGTTACTACATATGCAGGCTCAAATTTCCATCAAACCAAAAAGTAAAGTCTGGAATTTGTCTGCTATATAAAAATTCATTGACGCATGAAGTTAAGGTGCCAAATTTTTATGATCTTCCATGCAATTTAAACTTAAGCATTCTCTTGCTTGAAAACAAAACAAAAGCTGTGTAACAAGAGTGTGGGTTTTTTTAAGGGAGTAATCTAAAGCTCTCTTTTAAGTCATATGAAAGAAGATTAGGCAAGAGGCAGTTTTTTTTTCTTTTCTTGATTATTTGCATACCAATGCTATATTTTTTTGTGACAAAGCGAACAGTTATGACATTTGTAGAGTATTCATTTCAAAAAACGTACGTGCAGTTTTTTTCACTTTTCTAAACAAGGTGCATTATAAAAAGCTAAGAATTAGAAGTGTACATAGATTACAGTTCAAGACAAATAAAAATGCATTTCCAAATGTTACTATGTAATGGAATGAAATAAAGAATATTTTCTTTTGTGAATATATTGAACTTTCACATAAATATTCTCAAGTTCAAAAATCAGATTTATCCAGAGCACTAACTTCCACATTCAATGGGACATGAAGATTTTCATATTGACTTGACCCACAAACTTCTTCAGCTAGCAAAGTAACTGAAAAAAATTAACAGTTATTATTAGTGTCATTTTATTACAACACTATCAAAACTATTCATGAGTAAAAAAATAGACTTGCTTTAGACAGGTGGTGTAGACAGGACTTTACTTTTTAGTTTTGCAAAAAGAGAAAAAAAAAGTTTGATTACAGCCATGCAGGCTCCTCGCACTCCAATTAAACATTTGAATGGAACTTTTAATGTTTCTTAATAGCTAGGTACTAGTGACATAACAAGTACTAGGCATTCAGCCTACTCGGACAATTTGTCAAGTGCTTGGTACTTGGCAAATTTTGATCAGGTATCGAGTAGTTGTACAAATTGAAAAATTTACAAGGTAACAAAATGTTTGGAAAATTTACAAGTGCTTTATCAATAAATGAATACAATTATATTCTGTGCATAGGTCAAAAAAAAAAACTTCCACTTATGAAATAAATACAGGGTAGAAGTTAGCTATGCCCTATGTCCTTTCTACAAGTGAAAATGCACGAATAAGCATTTGAGTGTAACTATCTTTTCCATAATCGTACATTTGTTACCTTTGGCCAGGAACAGTTCATATGATTCCTAAGATGAATAGTCATGGACTAACAACAAAAACCTTTAAATCATATTCCAATTTGTTTTGAATCATTTGAAAACTAAGATTGTGAATTTTTTAACCATGGTTTTGCAGATTCAACTTTTTGGTATAGTGACAGCAATACATAAAGTTAAACTTTAAGATATTATTTTAATTGTAAGAAAATGGCAGACACAGCGAATAACGGACAGTTATTTGAACCAAAAAATATTCATATTTGAGTGCTTTTAAAAAATTTTTGGTAAACTAACCATGTGCAAAGTGGTTATATTCATAAGTGGTTATATTCGTTAATATATATATTCATTAAATTTTGATCAGGTATCTATAGTAGTTGTACAAATGAAAAATTTACAAGGTAACAAAATGTTTGGAAAATTTACAAGTGCTTTATCAATAAAGGAATACAATTATATTCTGTGCATAGGTCAAAAAAAAAAAAAAAAAAACTTCCACTTATGAAATAAATACAGGGTAGAAGTTAGCTATGCCCTATGACCTTCCTACAAGTGCAAATGCACGAATAAGCATTTGAGTGTAACTATCTTTTCCATAATCATACATTTGTTACCTTTGGCCAGGAACAGTTCATATGATTCCTAAGATGAATATTCATAGACTAACAACAAAAATCTTTAAATCATATTCCAATTTGTTTTGAATCATTTGAAAACTAAGATTGTGAATTTTTTAACCATGCAGATTTAGCTTTTTGATATAGTGAAAGCAATACATAAAGTTAAACTTTACGATATTATTTTAATTGTAAGAAAATGGCAGACACAGCGAATAACGGACAGTTATTTGAACCAAAAAAGATTCATATTTGAGTGCTTTTACAAAATTTTCGGTAAACTAACCATGTGCAAAGTGGTTATATTCATAAGTAATTTTGCCTTTTCCCTTTCTTATCGATAAATTGCTGCACAAAATCTTTCAAACGTTTCCCTTAATCACATTACCTTACTGAGCTATTCAAATCGGTTTTTATATGTTTCTTTTCACATACATGTGATTACTTTCAAAACAATTTGGCTGAAAATATTTTGACTGGTTGGTTTGACGAGCAAAAGTGCTATTAAACGCATTTAGTAAAAAATTTTATCATAATGTTTTATTTTTAACTTTTATCATTTTGGTTTCTCTAACTCTGTTTTATTTTATTTATTTATTTTTTTCAAATTGAAATTTCTAACCAAAACCAAGCAAGCGAAGAATGCTCCCTTTTAAAGCTGGGTAGATCGGCATCGCCTCTCGTTATCTTCGTCTAGAGATCGTGGAAATTTTAAATGGAATGGCAATTTTAGAGCGGATGGGAAATTTTTTAAGGCAGATCGGTAGAAGGGCAGAGCTATGTTTTGCCAATCAAATTGGCTGATTTCCGCCAATTGGCTGAAGAATCACATGTATGTTTTTACTGTAGTTGTTAAGTGAAAGCAGCCAAGTGTCCCCTGAGGGTGCTCCTTGGTTAGCTCAGTGTGAAAGTATGATCAGAAACAGTATCTAAAAGGTTTGATTTTAAAAGACATGTTAATGTTAGTCTATCAAAGGATAAAAAAAAGACTGACCGTAAGTAGCAGGGGTAAAATTCAGAAACATATGTCAATGGTCCAATGGATCAGTAACTACTAAATTTTACTGGTCCGTAAACACATTTAGGGGTCCATTACTATGCCCTGGTTTTAAACCAGGGTTGGCAAGGTTTTGGACAGAACGGTAAAAACCACGGTTTAAAATATGGTTTAAACTGTCCTGTCCAAAACTCATGTGTCCAAAACTGTCCAAAACTACATTTTTAGCACAATTTTATATTTTGAACAAATATCAAAAGCACAAAATTATACTTGAAGTTAAGACTTAATTTATTTAATGGAAACATTTAAATATGTACATAAAAACATATATAAGATTTTCAGCTGATACTAATCTAGCTATTTAGAAGTTACTATTCTTCATTAAAAAATGAATTAGTTCTCATAAGTTTATATTATTTTATTTTTAATACTAGCTAAACTTCTTTTAAATATAGATGCAAATGAGGGTGTTCAAAAGGTACAATAATCGACTTAAATGCAAAAAATCAGTTTTGCAACTAATTAAAATGATACACAACATTTGAAAATGCTACAGCGACATTTACTGAATATTTAATTATCTCACAAAATATTAGGATATATTGATAGAATTTCCAAAATTGTTTTAAAAATTCCTTATGTTATTGTACTTACAAGTAAATGACAAAAGTGACATTTCATAATCAGACACTAAATCATTACTGATACTTGGAAAATGTTGATAAGTTTTTCTAAATATTTGCAAGCTAGGATGTTTTTTTTTTCTTGAGGAAGTATATACACATATAAAGGGCTCGGGTGTAAAAAATGATAACTAGCAATTCAAAAAATCAAAACTTTTTCTTTTAAATATGGATTTATTGCTTCGAGACATTACAGTAGCAAGTTTTTTCTATTTAAAAAATGAAGTTGGTACATTGATTAAGTGCTGTGTGTCTCGGGTATATTTAATTACATTTTTACAAGTGATTTTTGTTTCTTTAATTTGAAACAATACGTCTTTTCGAGTTTGTCAGATACCACTATTTACGCCCGAGCCCTTCATATATATATTGTTAGAAACAAAATACACAGTATTAAAAACAAAAATCAAAAATAGAAAAATTTTCTTGAGTAGTGAAAAACATTTTATAATCAGTTTATTATTCTTCAATCCAAGGTTAAAAAAATTATTATCACTGAAAACATTATTGTAAAGAAACCACAAAAGACTTCAGTTTTACACATTTTGAGTTACAAATGGAGCTGAAATTATCTGCTTCAAGAGTACTACTAGTACTACTAAATTCTAGTACTACTAATTCCTATTTTATGAAATTTTTATGCAATGGAGTTATGAGTAAATTGTTCATTTTTTTAACGT
This sequence comes from Uloborus plumipes, assembly GCA_038373865.1. NCBI lineage: Eukaryota > Metazoa > Arthropoda > Arachnida > Araneae > Uloboridae > Uloborus > Uloborus plumipes. Next base: position 39,625 of record JAXGGA010010542.1, on the reverse strand, counting down.
ATATTAAAATTACTAATATAATTAAATATTGTCAAATTTTAATTAATTACAACTAATTAACACTAAGAAACTAAGATGTATGCATTATCAATATTACAGCTAATAGAAATTAGTCAGCTTAAAACCCTTTTGCCATGCTTTGGACAGTTTAAGACACTTTTGGACAGTTTCATGGGTGCAAGTTTAGTGATGTGTTCAAGACGGAAAATATTTTGAGCGCCCTCCCCCCCCCCAATGCTACTTAGATAAAAATATATAAAAATGTATTTTTTTTTGTAACAATGTAAGCCTTTTTTAAGGTGAAGCATTTCAAGCATTTTGTTATGTGTGTAGCAAAGGGGGGGGGGGGTCTCCTTCGCGCGTTTTCTACATCGTGGCTCCGAAAACGTAAAATTGAATGAATGTCAATAATATGAACGGGAGGGGGGGGGGTCCGGGGGCTCCCCCGGAGTTTTTGAAAAAACAAAATCCTAAATACCGTATATACTAGCGTATAAGTCGAGAAATTTAGTCCAAAAAATGTAGTGTAAAGCTAGGGGGTCGACCTATACGCGGGACAGAATTTCTGAAAATTTTTCCCGAATAACTCTTGGAAAAAAACACTCAAAAACGATAAGATTTTTCCGATTCAGTCTAACTATTTTAAACAGAGGCTAAAGAAGTAAATACTCATACATTCTACTGAATTTTTGCATGATTTGATTGTGAAATAAAGAATAAATAATTACAATAAACGGACTGACGGCGCGAAAATTGCCGTATTCGCGAATTTTCCGATTGATGGTGTTTATATTTTTAAAACAGAATATGATACGGCTACATCGCAAAATTTTGTTAGTAATAATGCAAAAAAAAAAAAAGCAACAGATAGTAAAAATTGTAACCGCAAAATCGAACCCTTACAAAAACCGCGATCTCAAAAATGAACCCTTTTATTAGTGAAAAAGAATAACAATCGTGCTATTTTCAACACAAGAATGCTCACTGCATTTCATTTTCCTTTTTTTTAAACCTTTTTTTTTTTATTTTTTCAAAAAATCACGGGGAAACATTCCCGGATTGGTTCCGATTTACAAAAATGGCGATCGCAAAAATGAACCGTTTTTGTGAAAAAGAATAACAATCGTGCTGTTTTTAACACAAGAATGTCCAGTGTATTTCATTTTCCTTCGTTTCAAAATGTTTATATTCAAAAATCGCGACAAAACGTTCCGATCGTTTCAAAAAGTGCGGTCTCGACTTATACGCGGGTTTTCGATTTTTCCGCTTTTCCTTCAAAAAGTAATGGGGTCGACTTACACGTGAGATCGACCTATACGAGTGTCGGTGCGCGATTGTCGGCCATTTTGGTAATGTAAAGGGGGGGAATAGGGTTCAGAGGCTTCTTTGGAGACTGTCGATTCCAAAAGCGAAATTCAGACTATCGCAAAAAAATATTAGAAAGAAGAGGGTTGAGGATTCTCGGAATTATTTTGGAATTGAAGCTCCAAAAGTTGAAATCTGCACTGTTAAAAATTTTCCTGAAATTTTACGGTAAAAGTTACTGCCATCCATGTTGCCAGTAACTTTTACCGCAAAAACTGTTTTTACTGTAAAATTTTCCGGTAGAGAAAACGAGAGTTAAAAAGCGCAAGATGCGAACGATAAGGACTGAATCCAGACCAATTTTTACACACTGCTTTCTCATCCACTATACCAGATGAGACACAATAAGTGAGCGTAAATAGGGTATCATATGCCTCGCACAGTCAGTCACGTGGTGATCAATTAGCGCTGTAATCGCAATTTTTTTATCGGTACAATTTGCTGTAAAAATTTTCCATATTGTAAACGCTACATTTTACAGTAACATTTACCGTAAAAGTTTCCTGACTTTTTAACAGTGTGGGTTCGTACATACTTCATCAAAAAAAAAAAATTCCGAAGGGTCCAGAAGAAAATCCAAGGAGCATAAAAAATGTAAGGAATTACCGCAAACCTAAGCACGAATGCGTTAAAAAAAACGAAAGTAACAAGACAACACGTAATTCAATAGCTGAATTTGCACTCATATTGATTCAGAATAAAAACAACAATCAGCAAAAACCGTAATCGCAAAAAGAATTAATCCTTTGAACGAGATCGCAAGTTGCAAAACACAAAAATAAATGAAAACAACAATACCATTTTTCAAAACCTCACCGACTTATTTCTTTTATATTTTCAGTTTTGCTTTGCACAAAAAATATGCTAATGGCGCTCTTTTTATGATGTATCCGCTTATGACACATCATATTATGCGACATTGACATCTATGCGGCGCCGCAGCGAGACTGACTATATTGGGCGCCAATTATTCTTTATGTTCAGTAATCAAACTTGGTACTCTTTCGAATATTTATTAATTTTTAAAAGAAACACAACAGGAACTGAAGATTTCCCCATTCAGGTGATGATTTTTTGGAAAAATTCACATTGGGTATAGATTCTTTAACCCCGTCCCGCCCAGGGGGGAATTCGAAATGTCACGCCCGCTTCAATTTTGAAGATATTTCCGAAACTCTTTCCCACACCGACTGCTTAATTTATTGTTTTCAAAACTTCTCTTTTGGAATTATTTTATCAGAACCCCCTCTCCCCATATTACTAACGATGATATAAATATTTTTAAATTTTCAGAGGAGAAATCCCGAATCATCACAGTGCGCCGCCTTAAAAAAAAATTAGCATTTTTACGAATCTGTTTTAGAATTGTTTTTCAGAGCTTTTGCCCCCCCCCCCCCCCGCACCCATTTTTAAAAACTCTTTAAAACTTCGGAAGCGAAAATTTACGGGCTTTCTATGAAAAGAGCAGTGTTTTTTCAAACATACTATTTTTTCGTTTCTTTCCTTCTCCCAGCCCTTTGTTTTGGTCAATTTTTAACAGTAACATGTTAAAAATGCAGGAGCAGTTGCGCATCGTTATTTCAAATCGGCTGTAGATTTAACCTAAAATCCAATTTTTGTTCCTTCTTCAAAGTCATGTGCTCTGTTCCTGTTGCGTAGATATTTCATCTTCCCGTCAGCTAACATACGGGGCTCCTGCAGATGATGTCACTTAACCGCGCATTCCACTTCAGACATTTCAGTAAACACATGGTTTTCATTTACTAAGCTGAGGGGGGGGGGGGATCACAAATGAATACCGATACGAGAAAAGATGATCAAATATTGCGACAAAAGATAAATTTTCAAATAGAGACAGAAGAAGCTTAATTAAAAACAGAAAATAGTGAGCAACTCCAGGTCTATATCAATCAGGTTCAGTTATACAGTCGACACTCGTTATAACGACCACACGTTATAAAACCATCCTAATATAACGACCGGTGAGAAAACCCCCAACTGTATCCCAATATAATATATGTTCTACCTCTTTAGCGACCATTCGTTATAAAGACTGTTTTCTGTAGGACGGAGACGGTCGTTATATCGAGCGTCGACTGTTGTACGGTAGTAACAGCATAGCTACTTGAAAGAAGTTTCACTGCGCTGCTTGATGCTGAAAGCCACACGCCTCCAAAACTGGTTCACGGCAGCACGTTGCATAACAAAACGAAAACTGTAGAAAGTTCAGAGTTCGCGAGATTCGGCAAGGGAAGATATAAATCAAATATATTTACAGCATTGATGTTAAATGCGTGGATGGATTGGGATAATGATTGCAACAAATGAATTTGATTTTTTTTTTAAACATTGAGAAAACAAATTTCTTATGAATTAAAAACTGAAGGAAGTCCTTAAATTTCCTTTCCGTCCTGAGGTCCGTCTCGCCGATTTCGACAAGACGGAAATCCGTCTTGAGACGGAAGGTCTTGCATCCATGGACAGTTTTCAACAGTTTTGGACAGTAAAACCCACCTGTCCTGTCCAAAACCAGTTTTGGACGTCCAAAACCCCAACCCTGTTTTAAACAATAAAAAATTAAAGGAAAAAAAAACAAATCAATAGCGAAACAACAAGAGATAAAAACAATATGCTACAATGCTAAGTATCTTAACCTATGATTTCATACAAAGAAATTCTGAACATCTTCATATATATTATACACAAACTCCCAAAATAGGTCTGTCCGAGGTGAAATCAGAAACTACCCGACTGATTTCGTTCCAATTTTTACATCAGGTGCAGGTTAGCTCAGGGAAGGTTGTTTCACCAGGTCGGAAAAAATTCAATGAATAGTTCCTTTTTTAATTCGAAATCTAAATTTTTGACCGAAAAATGGCTCTATCTAGAGAAATAATTATCGTATCATTTCGTCTTGGTCTCATTCTAAAGATTAGGAAAAATCCTATAATAGAACATTTTCTACCTAAGGGCGCCATGAAAGGGATGTTGAAAAATCACGTGGAAAAGACTTACACCCGTTTAAAGTTTGTGAAATTCAAATTTTAATTGCAGTTGCTATTTCGTTCAAACGTGGAAAGATTGACTTCAACAACATTTCAATGCAAAGTAAACTTGGCCAAGGCTTAGCTCCAGTGGCGTATCCAGGGGGGGGGTGCCAAGGGATCAATGCACCCCCCCAAGAATTTGTAAGACTATAAAAAATGGTGGCACCGAATTTTGAAAAAACATGTAACCTTCATGTAAATATGCTTCAGGTTTTTTCAATGAAAAATACTTTATGGATACTGAAATATTGTCATATTATTTTCTGTTTTCGACAATAAGAAGCAAAACTAATTATAATTCTGTAATTGTGGAAATGTAAGAGGAAAATGAGTGATGTACCCGCGTCTCTCACAAACATTGTTAGACGTTTAAGCTTCCTATTAATTGCAGATTATTAAAATGATTTACATGTGTTTAAGCATTGCTCCTCCTCTTATTTTCTCTTTTTTTAAGATTATTTTGAACAAATTGTCATATTATTACTTTACATCGTGAAGAAAAAATCAACAAAACACAAAGTATAGTTATTTTATGCCTAGCATTTGGGTTTCAAGTTTCAGAATATCAGTTATGGAAAACAAAATTACTCTTGACAACAGTCTAGATATTTTGCTATAAAAGCTTGACACAACAGTAACGAACGTAATTTTCAATATCAGTAATTTAAAAAAAAGTCCAACTTGCCGGTTATTGCATGTCAGCTAAGTGATAATTTTCAACAATGAAATGTTTTAAAAAATTTAAGAATGTGGGGCAAAGTGAAGTAGTTAAGATAGCTTTTTTTTTTTGTTTTTTTTTCGAAATGTGACAAATTGGATTTTTGTTTAAAAACTTATCGCACATTTAAAAAAAGATTTTGTTTTTTACATTAACACTTACATTGAAACATTACTGCTCATTTCAGCAGTAAATTTTTACCTTGGAGAAAAAGGGATCAGTCTCTACTTTCTTTTCTTATTGGAAGAAATGAAAGTTTTTATTTTATTATTAAAAGTTTTATTAGAAATGAATAAACAATTTGAAATATTAATGAAGGAATTGGAATGAATGAATTAATCAATGAGCACATCTGGGATTTAAAAAAAAAGGAGTAAGTAATAGCTGGAAAACAACAATTTTCCAGAAAGTGCAAAACATTACAATATGTGTATGAAATTTTGAAAATGAGTTGTATATATTCCCTTTGATTTTTAAGTCTATTTATATTTGAATCGCAATCGTCCAATCGACTATAGGCTTAAGAATATAGTTAGTATATTGCTAGGTGGATGGCGCAGAAGAATTAAAATGTTTTAACATTCCAATTTGCCCCGTTATTTAAATCTTACCCCCATGTTCCCCAACATCTGAAGGACGTTTAAATGGACATTTTGTAGAATATGCATAAGAAAATGCGTGCATATAAGCTAAGAAAAATCTTATCTTTGATGAAACAAAAATAATCATAAAATTAAACTTCATAAAAAAAATTTCATTTTGGTACTCTCGGACCTTCAAAAATATTTTTTATCATGCAACTATTTTTTTTTTTAATTATAAATGATCTATCAATTTTCCGATGAAGACTTGAGTGCTTTTGGCCTTTTCCTAATATGTTTATTGTTCTTGCATGATATTCATTTTTGTGGAAAAAAAAAAAAAAAAAAAAAAAAAAAACAATCTTTGAGCAACGTTCAATAGAAAAAATTAAATTGAAATACTGCGTTTTTAAAGTTTCACCATATTTCTTGATTTTTTTCCTTTCTCATCACAGTGTCAATGTTCGATGTGCACCCCCCAAAATCAATTCCTGGATACGCCACTGCTTAGCTCGATCTTTGCAGTTTTCGGGATTACGTTTGAATTTTTTGAATGGAAAAACATTACTTTCTCCAAATGTCCAAACCAAAGAAAAGAAAAGTCTCTGGGAAGGAACAGTAGTTGTTTGCAGACTAAATAGTATTTTATTGCATATTTAAAACATGTATTTAATGCCGCTATCACTAAATTTTTAACAATAATCCTTTCAATCTGACAGTTTCGGTAACACCGCTATGCAGTTACTCTTCGTATTTGGCGTCGTAAAGTTTGGCGACAATCGGGAAAATTACCAAACCTCCCAGCCAGTGAAATCTGGCCCAATCGATAAATTCCCCACTTTTCCCTGATCTAAAAGTGATGTTACCACCCAGCAGAAAATTTTCAAAATTCATTTGCAGATAGTTTTATATTCTATATAGGGGCAAAGCTAACCTGGCAGCATTGTAGAAGCGACGGGAGCCATGTCACAGTATTTCCAATGTATCACAGTCCATTTTCTTCTCTGTCTTGCAAAAATTGGCTATTATTCTCTCAACCTAGGGAAATATTACATGCAATGAGAACCAAGAAAAATTTTATGTTTTCTGAATCAGACAAATTTAATGACTTTTGACATCCAAATGCAAGCAATTGGCTAGAGATGAGATTTCAAACTTGATATATTTGCGCAATGCGTGTATAATAAAAATCTATAAATACCAATGAAGTATTTTTCCGTCATGGATATGCGATGTGAAGCAATTTTAATCTTGGCGATTTTTGTTTTATTCAAATCTGCCATTACTCGTTTAGCAATACTATATTATTTTGTCGTTTTAGTAAATATCTAAACAAAGCATGCAGTTGAACAAAACAAGACTGAGAATTAATTAGAATGAAAAATAAATCGCTAACTAATTAAAATAAGCCATTAAAATACAAAATAAATCAACAATTAAAACAAGCTATTAAATAATGTCAAAATATACTGAAATAGAATTGAATGCCAAATTGTTAGATTGTCGCCAACAAATTAACTTTTAATGTTGCTTTTCATTATCCTTAGTTTTCTTTCCCCAGAGACTTTACAATGGTTGCAGTTAAGTTTAAATGGCTTAATTCTCGCCAAGCGAACTAAGAATCTTACTGGTCAGAAGATAAAATGACGTAAAATTAAGCTTTATTTATTATTTTTTTTTCAAACACAAAATATTATGTTTCAATTGAAGAATTATGACTTGGATTTCTTAATTCGAAAGTTATTTGATTTTTTTTGGGCTAAAAATTTTTTTTAATTTTTCCAATTAATAATTTACAGATGAACTATTTCCACATGGCGGAAACTTACTAGTCCATGCATATCTTACACAGTATACCACTTTCCATAGTAAATATGTACTGTTAGTAAATTTGCCTAAATAATAATTGTGGTGTAACAATAATAAACATTCATAACAGCACAATTTCTTGCTTGTTTGAGAGAATATTTTTTTCTCCCATAGAGTTCAAGACAGTTGTAAACAAAATCAAATAAATAACAGACAGTATTTTTAATTTTTAAAAAACACAGGATTTTGGTTTATCTTATATTTGGCTGATAGTAAGCCATTTTATCTTTTTAGTGCATTTTTTTTATTTTTTTAATGTCTTCAAATTCTACACATAACCAACAAGAGGTCATGTTAGCCTCTCTGAAACTAAGCGCTCTGATTATTTGTTCTTAGGCAGCAAAAAAACGTCCTCCCTAATTACACAAGAGGTTAGCAAATGGAAAGGAAAAATACATCGTTACCGACACAAGCTAAAACTTTTGTCCGATGTCTGTGCATCCATTAGCTCACAATCGTTTTGTAATAGGCGTTCCTTGAAAAGCCGAAACACGTGTCTGCAGTATCTCTGCACATTTGTGCTTTTTTAATGTTGGATATATCCTTTACACAATTTATGCACAAAAATATTTATATATTTCACTAGCAAATTGGTTTAAAAAGGCTACTATTAAGAGAGATCAATTGCCCCACCCCCCCGAAAATTCAAAATGACAGGCCCCAATACTTTTAAAACAGATGTGACAATGGCAAGTATTCTTGGAGAGCATATCAATAACTGATGAACTTGGAGATTTTAAACTTTTTCATTTGAAGAAAAGACGCTATTGCTTTCCATCTTGTCACTAGTGCATTCAGAAATTTCTTCTGGATTTTTTTTTTTTTTTTTTTTTTTGATCATGAGCCCTAATGGGTTGAAAGACTATAGAATATTAGGATTAGTAACAATATTAAAACAAAAGCCTCAGGGACTTTTTAAACCCAACGGTACAAATGCGTTATACGACCTACGACGCCAACGAAGGCGATAAGTATTTCCGGATGGCACCCCGGACAAAACGCAATGTCTGTGACGTCATGGGCGTGCGGTGCGCCGTGGATCCTGCGGTGATGCTCTGTGAGTATGGTAACCCTGAGTGAAGCACAGTTTGAAATTCTTCTTTTCTCACGTGGGCGTTCGTGTGGAAGGTAGGTGAAGTTATGTTCTGCTCTTAGGGAGATTTTGAAGGAATTTAAACTTGAATACTCTAAAATAAAGTTTCCGTTGAAACTGTAGCTAACTTTCAGAAGCTTTATTTTAGAGTATTAAAGTTTCAAATTGTTTGTTTAGGTTTTTTTTTTGTCTCATATACATCATACCGATTATGAGTTTGGTTTGTAGTAGGGTGGAGCGAAAAAAATGAATTTTTGATTTTTGTAAACGGGTACCTTTCATTTACTGTGAATGAGGATAAGTAACAATTCTGTAAAATATTTCACTTTTGTGACGTCATCTTTAGTCTGCGCATTTGGCTTAAAGTTTTGAAATTTTTGATTTTTTTTAGATTTTTCAAATTTTTTTTAAAAATATTGAAAATGATAAAACTAGTGACGGGTGGTTATTAAATGGAAGAAAAAGGTTTGAAATATATAAGGAATTTTTTAAAAACCATTTTAGATCATGATTTCAGTCTGCGCATTAGGCCCAAAGTTCACCAAATTGTCCGAAATTTCCGATGTTTTCAATATTGAGGAGAAATTTTATAATTTAATCTTTCCTCTCAATATTTATTTATAGTGCCTTCAAAACATTTTCTTAATCATTTTGTGGCTTATTGGAACTACTCAACTTTTTGCTTGCTCATTGAAATTACCCAGGACACAACACGAGGAAGTGGCAGCACTTTGGGTGCCGCTCCCCTTGCTTCCAAACAATGAGAGCTTCCAACCAACAAAATCCGACGAAAACTGGATTTGTATGAGGAACAAACATACATACATAAATTTTTATTCATATAGATATCGATAACAGCATATTTCTTGGGTGCAAAGTATATATTGTTTTGAATGGATGAGACTACAGTTTCCTGCTTTTTCCCGGAGAGAGAAGTGTAACTCTTTACAATCTCACACAAATTCATAGCTGAATTAGTAACGTCTACACTTCATCCTATAAAGTAAGAACACTTTTACCGCGAAAGTTATGAACTCTTTTAAAAATTATAGTCTAAATATTATGTTTACTGCAGTCAACCATCTGGCTTGAAAAAGCTTTCTTGGACTTCTGTTTCATAATTTTTTGGATATTTTCCCAGTCAAAACTACCTTGCTCATCTCATGAAGTACGTTGCTCAGTACTTAAATCATTTTTATTGTCAAAATCGTTCTGATCAATGACAACTTCTATAGGTTCTTATTGAACTGACTTGAAAGTATAACATGCTGTTTAGCTTCGGAACAGGCCCAAAAAATCACTTTGGTTCACTGATGGGTCCATCTAGCTTTTACAAAAAATGCCGCAAATTAAGTTCATTCAAATGTAATTGGCAAATATCCCATTACAGAAATCTACCAAGTTTTTCTTCTAGTTTCCGTATTATGCCTTTGTATTTTCCTGTCTTTGTAGTGCATCCATCAAAACCAATGCAAACAATTTCACAATCAAAGAACATTTTTTGTTCCTGACTTGCCTAAGAAATGTAAATGCGTACTCTCATTGGTTGGAAGCAAGGGGAGCGCAGGCGGCACCCAAAGTGCGGCCATTTCCTCATGGTGAGTCCTGGGTAATTTCAATCAGCAAGCAAAAAGTTGAGTAGTTCAAAGAAGCAACAAAATGATTAAGAAAATGTTTTGAAGGCACTTTAAGTAAATATTGAGAGGAAATATTAAATTATAAAATTTCTGCTCAATATTTAAAATATCGGAAATTTCGGAGAATTTGATGAACTTTGGGCCTAATGCGCAGACTGAAATCATAATCTAAAATGGTTTTTAAAAATTTCTTACGTATTTCAAACTTTTTTCTTCCATTTAATAACCACCCGTCACTAGTTTTATCATTTGCAATATTTTTTAAAAAAATTTGAAAAATCTAAAAAAAATCAAAAATTTCAAAACTTTAGGCCAAATGCGCAGACTAAAGATAACGTCGCAAAAGTGAAATATTTTACAGAATAATTACTTTTCCTCATTCACAGTAAATGAAAGGTACCCGTTTACGAAAATCAAAAATTCATTTTTTTCGCTCCACCCTAGTGTGTAGCGTTGTTGAAAAATATCAGTTGAAACTGTTAAATGAGTCGTCTTTTATTTTTTCTAGCTCTCGCCCAACTTACGGTCGTACCGGGGTGCCAAATCGTTTGTTTATTTTTAAATTAATTGAGAACAAAGAGGTATTTCTGGAATTTTTAAGGGAAGTAGGGTTATTGAAAAGTGAAATTATTTGTACTCGATGCAGTTCGTCAATGACAATAAGAAATAGAAAGAATATATCGGATGGCTACGGATTTATATGCAGAAACAAAGTAGATGGGAAAATGTGTGGGAAAGAAACTAGTATAAGGTGGGGGTCGTGGTTTACTCTGAGTAAATTGAAGTTGGAGGAAATTTTTTTGCTGACATACGAAATTGTTATTGGTACGAAAACGGCAGACATCGAAAAGCAGTATTTTTTTGCTACTCACACAATGACAGACTGGCGAAACTATATAAATGAAGAAATTATAACTTACATAGAATTACATTCGGAAAAAATAGGGGGGGTTGACAAAATAGTCGAAATAGACCAATCAAAATTTGGAAAAAGAAAATATAACAGGGGTCATGCAGTCGAGGGTCAGTGGGTTTTTGGGGGAACAGAAAGGGGGACGGGTAAAATGTTTTTGGTTGCTGTGGGTGATAGGAGTAGGGATACTTTATTTTCTGTTATTAAAGAATGGATTTTGACAGGTGCTACCATACATTCAGACGGGTGGAAAGCGTACAAAACTTTAGATAGAGAAGGCTTTGAACATTTCGCGGTAAATCACAATCTTCATTTTGTAGACCCCGACACAGGCTGTCACACTAATACCATTGAATCCACATGGCGACACGTTAAAAGTACACTACCTACACACTATAGGAAGGGGGATTTTAAATGTTATCTTGCTTATTACATGTTCAAAAAGAATTGTGAGTTTCATAATGAAGATAGGTTTAACAAATTTTTAGAAATAGTAAGGGGGATTAATTGGGAAGATTACGAAATAAGAGAAAAGTAAAACCATTTTTTTCTCGAAATTTTCTTTAGAATTTTATTAACAAAATTGCAATTTTGGTACTAACATTTTTGGGATTTAACGTTTTTTCATACATTTTGTGAGTGGATAATTTCCCTAAGAGCGGAATATACCTGCACGACCTTTTTCGTACAAGCATTTTTAAAAAATTCAAGGGAAGTGTATTGAAAAAACCTTTTCATATTGTGTTATATTGTATTGCATAATATTGTAGGATACTTTGCATGTTTATCTTCGTTTTTTCCTGTTGGTGCCAAAAGAGCATCGCCAAGATCGATGTGCGATAATTGGCATCGTACATCGAATGCTTGGCGACGTCTTTTGGCGCCAACAGGAAAAAGTCGCCAAGGCTAGGTCGGATATATCATTTGTTCCAAACCCAACCTCCATCCCCTTTCGCTGCACCACATTTAGTTAATGTTGCCTGAATCAAATGATTACAGCCCAGAACTTGGTACAGTGTAAATACAAAGATACTGCGGTACCAAGGACCATGTTAAAGCAGATGCTGCAGTATCCATTGCGACTGGATATTGAACATTTCATTAGTTCACAAATCATTTTTAATTAAGCGTTCAGTATAGAGATACTAGTCCATTAAACGTTACAATCTATGCTTCCTCACAAAAGTATTTCCATTTAGGAGCGAGGAAGAAATGCAAGCAAGAGAAGAGTCCCCAAGTTTTTCTAAAAAACAAATGACAAAGTGAAAGACAAAAAGACTTAGCTAAAAAGTATTTTTCATATAACATTCAAAAAGAAAAAAAAAATTAACTTTAACAACTACATTAAAAGTCGAAGCTTTAATTGTCGGAGAGATATGAGAATCTCACAACACTTCTTTTCTATTTTACATGAATTTCTCATGCGGAAAAAATTAAAACTAGGCTCTGCAGATAATGGGGCTCCCGCCCTTCCTTTGTCAGAAGTTAAGCCCTGTTTGGGGCAACCAAGTCTGGAATATCGTCAGCTCAAAGCAACAATGAGACATCTAAGCCTGAAAACAACTGTGCGATATCCTTCTGAGTTTTTGTGAGGAGAGGATAAAACATGATCCTAACAACTATTAATGCGTTTGCAGCAAAAAAAAATTCATAATACTGGTAAGAAAATAGATACTCACTCAATGTTTCAAATAATTTCATAAGTGAATTTCTCCTAAGTGTCTTCTGCGATCATCCAATACAAGACACGCGATAAACACGCCAACTACTTTAAACAGAGAAACGATGAAAACTGCGGAAACGAAAAGCTAAAGAGTTAGTAAACAATCAGAAAATGCTATAACTTCAGATAAGTATAAAAATTACAAAACTTTAATAAAGGATATTACTTTACATTAGGTAAATGATGAGTATTCTCAGAAGGAATAAGAGAGGCTCGCATTATGAGTCTCTCCTCCTCAATACAAGTGAAGGTAGAGAACTCGAATCTGTGCTAGGGAGGAAAGTCTTTACTGTGTTTAATACTACGTATTCATATAGGACTCTACTGTGTTTCTTTTCGAAGACTAGGCGTTAAATTCCGTCATTTTCCGCGTAGTTCTGCCATATCTCATAGATGGCAGCACGAGTGAATTCCAAAATTTTTACAGAATTTACGAAAAGAATATAGAATGACATTGTGTATGAACTATTTCTGGAATACAAAAGTGGTCAATTAAAAAACAAGGCTCCTGACAAGTTAGTTTCGAGATTTTTAAAAGTAATAACACAAATAACGGGATTAAGGATTAAGGAGGTCAAGGATTAAGGAGATTTATTTTTTCGGCACACAAAGAAAATACATGCATACATAAAAACAAAAGGAATTTTAGTTTATATTGTTCATAAGAATAGTGACACATAAACAAATTAATTTTTTTTTTTTAAGGTGATTGCGAAATCAACGACAAAAATATGGATTGAAACTCTGTTGTAACTGTTTTTCGAACACGAAAGGGGTCAAATTCATAAATAAATCTTTTAATGTTCATTGTTTTCCTGAGAGGAGAGGGCAGGATTAAAACTATTAAAATTTGATAACACTACAAGTTAGATTTGAGATTTTAATTAGAAAAATCTAACGCCTAGTCTCCCTTACCGCTGAAAACAGCAAAATTTGGATCTGAAGTGTTATTTCATTAATTACACCCATTTTGAAGTCCAAAAATTATCTTTACAATTTTATGTCATATTTTTAAAAGTTATTTGTGTAATTTCTAATTAAAATCTCAAATCTAACTTGTAGTGTTATCAAATTTTAATACTTTTAATCCTGCCCTCTCCTCTCAGGAAAAGCAATGAACATTAAAAGATTTATTTATGAATTTGACCCCTTTCGTGTTCGAAAAACAGTTACAACAGAGTTTTAATCTATATTTTTGTCGTTAATTTCACAATCACCTTAAAAAAAATAAAAATTAATTAGTTTATGTGTCACTATTCTTATGAACAATATAAACTAAAATTCCTTTAGTTTTTATGTATGCATATATTTTCTTTGTGTACCGAAAAAATAAATCTCCTTAATCCTTAATTTCCTTAATCCCGTTATTTGTGTTATTACTTTTAAAAATTTCGAAACTAACTTGTCAGGAGCCTTGTTTTTTAATTGACCACTTTTGTATTCCAGAAATAGTTCATACACAATGTCATTCTATATTCTTTTCGTAAACTGTAAAAATCGCATTTAAAATTTTTGGAATTCACTCGTGCTGCCATCTATGAGATATGGCAGAACTACGCGGAAAATGACGGAATTTAACGCCTAGTTTTTCGAAGCATTAGTCCCTAACTGTAACCAGTTGTAGTTGTTTACGATGGAGCAATGTGTTCTCTCGAAGATTGCTGTTATCCTTTGTTCTAATTTATTTTTCTGAAGATGTCTTTTGGTGGTACTTTTTATATTTTTAAATATTCCTCATTGTTATAGTTATTTTTTTAGATCAGGTACTCGTCGACACATTAAAGCGTGCTTTTCTTTATTCGAAGGAGGAGCGTGAAGAGAATTTATCGCCAAGCCGCCAGCTGTCCAATTTTGAGATAAGTGATTAAATGATCCAAGGTACAAAACCCCACAGCTCCATTTTTTGCTGAAATTGGTTAAAACTTTAATGTAGTAAACATTTTAAACATTGAAGCAATAATTGTACAAGTTTTGTGTCTCAGATAAAACACTTCTTTTAGAATACTGGGTTAAAAATAATATGTCTATTTATTTCATCCTTTATTCCGTCTATGCGCAAAACAATACTTGTTCGCAATGCTGATAGAATATTATGATTTCACACTAAGAACACATTCCAACATGTAAAATTAAAATTAGCAACTTTTTTTTTTTGTATTAAATTTGCATAAAACTGCAGGCACCTGTTTTGACATTATAAGGAATATTTTTTTCATTGCAAAATAAATAAGTTTGTAGATAAGAAGATACAAACTTCTTTATTTCACATTAGAAAAGGTGTCCCTTGTGATCCCTAAAGAAATGCCCTCGTGTAGCTTCAGATTTCTTCGTTTCGTACAAAGCATTGTTAATTTTACTCTTCTGCAAAAAACATTTCTTTATTTCACATTCTAACTTAATTTTCGAGTTAGAAAAATTAAGTGATATTCTTTTTAAGAACCAGTTTGATAAAAATGTGATTTTGTTCACCGAAATGTAGCTACAACTATAATTTTTCAATCTTTTACTTAATCTGTTTATTTAATGCTTTGTGATGTCTAATCTACTATAAACTAGTATTTAAATAAGAACATGTTTCTAAAAATTCAACAGAAAATGTTTCAATGTGAAAAATGTCTGAATAATTTCATTGCCACTTCTTTTTTTTTTTTTGGCAACCAATTTAATATTTTCAAATTTATTCTTGTTTTTTAACATTTTCATTTCTGACTTAAAAAATATTTTGTCTACCTCTACTTTTTTCTATGATCTTAAATTATTTATCTACTGCAGTATAGGTTCCAGCTTTCTGGAATTTATCACTGGGGCCATTCCTGTATGGTTGATGGTGCTGCTTCAAATGTTGCTGGTGAGTAGAAAATTGCATGAAACGAATTACTGTCTGTGACAACATATTATAATTAACCTAACACTTTTTTTTTGCGCAGTCTTACCGTTTTGTTGACTTTTAGTAAAATGTTCTCAATTTCAAGGATGCATTTTTTTAATTTCATCTTAAAATAAATTTACCAATTTTCACTGAAAGAGGTGTCTTATAAGCCGTTGTTCAAGAATTTTAAAAAAATGTATCATTATATAACTTGTTATCAGTTATTTGGAGGCTGTCCATATTCGCACACCAAAAATAAAAGAGGCCCTTTTTAAATTGGACTAGCATTTAATTCCCACAGACTTTAAAAAAAAGATGTGCCCGTTTCATCCTTAGCGTGCGAAATATTGTTTCACTTTCATTCAACATTTTTGGCCCCTACCTGTCCTTTGTTATGAAGTGTCACACTTCACCTTATCTCTTTCCCTTATCACATGTTATGCTGTTTTCATAAGCGTGTTTTCACAAAAACTGCATGAATTCACACTTCTTGTAACACTTCCACCCCCCCCCTTTAAAGCTTGACGCATTTGTGGTAGAGACATACCGAGTAGCAATTTGGCCGAGTATCGAGTGCTCGACCATCCACAAAACGGCCGAGTTACGACTGCTCAGTATGATACTTTTTTATACCACAAATTGAAATACAATAATTTTGGTTGTTAAAATATTTGCATAGCATTTTTCTTTTTTCCCTAAGTATTTCTTTAGCCAAAGCAATGACCGATCTAAAAACTTTTCAAGGGAGGAGCGATGGATTTTTATTACTTTTTACTATGTTTTTGGGTCAGCAAAAAAATCAGAAAGCTTTAAGACTATTTCTGAGGGAGAGCCCCCGAAAAATCATTAAAACTCGTCCAAAAGTACACGCTTTTAACTTCAGTATAGAAAAACTACTGGTGGAACACCCCTCAAAGGAGGGGCGATCGCCCCATCCCCCCTTCCTTGTATCGGCCTCTGAGTCAAAATAATCACTACCTTTTTCTTATTATTGTAAAAGCGACTTTCAAGGTAGTGTTACCCTTTGCCAAAAATTTATGTCCGGAAAACCATGTTTTAAAAAATTAACTAAGTTTTCAAATTATTTGATGAAAATTGGAATATGTTTTTAAAAAGATTTTTCGTTATCAGTCTATAAATATTCATCTTAAGGATCACTTGAACTGCTTCTGGCCAAAGTTTTTGTACAACATTAATATTTGATATAGAAAAGGCAGTTACACTCAAATGCTACTTCATGCCTTTGGCATGGTAAACATGACATTTGCCATAGCTGACTTTTGCTCTGTACTGATTTTAAAAGAGTTTTTCTTTTTAACTCACGGATTCAATTTTTCCAACTTCTTAACTTTCTTCGAGTTCCGGCTCACAATTGGCTGAGTACTGAGTACTTGGCAAATTGGCCAAGTAGACAGAATGCTCAGTATGACACTAATTTGTGGATAACCACTTTAAGGAGAAAATCCAAACTGATGTGCACAGTAACTTCCTTGTTTGGTTTAAACAATGCAGTTGTGGCTCTTGCCTTTTTAATTGAACTCGTGAGCCCTTTGCTACACAGGAGCAAATCCATCATTTGAAAAATCAGTTGGTTCAACCCCCCCTCTCGTCATATTTTTGAGATTCAGGTTGACTCTCATTATCTCGAAGTACTAGGGACCAAGAAAAATATTCGACATTACTGAAGTTCAAGATACCGAAAAATTAAAATTACTTACTTTATAATTCACTGTTAGTGGTTATTATTGACTCACCCACAAATGCACAGAAAAGAACAAAAACTGCTGATCCCTCTCCAGAAGTACAAATAGGAATTTAATTATAAAACAAAAAAAAAATCTTTAAAAATATTTTTAAAAATTGCATTTGCTTTTCACATTTTTCTAACAGTTGAGCATTCAACAGCTTTGCTATCAGCCCAACTTTTTCAAATGAGGAATTCAACTGCTTTAGCCTTCCCCTATTTCTAAAGAGGGGAGAGATAAGTCATAGAAAAAAATGTTACTAATCTTTCCTGAAACTCTATTTGTATCTCTTCTTTTGTCCCAAGTTCTTATCGAGCCGCTGCAAAGAACTTATCTTTAAATAACTGCTCAGAAAATGTTAAATTACAACAGTGTTTTCAGCCTTTTCTCTTATCTAGAGTTGACCCGGAGCATGTCGATAAAATTACACCCTCAATTATGGAGGAATTGCTCCCATAATATAGGAGCAAATGGTAAAAATGGCAGTGAAAATACTCTTAAACATTTGAAGGTCAAGTGGTTGGTTGGTTTCAGTTCTAAAATAAAAAAAAACAGAAATTAGGACACTAAATGTTTTTAAAATTGTGCCTGAAACTTTGAGATAAGCGAAGAAACTTCAAGTTAAGGGGAATGAAATCCACTATGCAACATTTACAGCGATTCGGGACCATCCAAAAAGTTCCACATAAGCTGAAATTCGACTTAAGCGAAGTCAAGATATCGAGAGTCGACTGTAATCTAATTAAAAAGCTTGTAAAGCAGTTTGTTGTTACATTTCCCTCTTTAATGAAATGAATATTTATGCCCTTTGTCTGTCCCAGCAAATTCTAAAATGAGGTACCCACTTTTCGAAGTTATGACTTTTTTCGGGTGTATTGGGGTCTTCAATTAAGAAAGAAGACTTTTTGTGACAAATGGAAGTGTTTTTGTCTCTGTATGACCATTGCCTTATGTTTTTTTCATAACAGTACTGTGTGTGACTTTATCCCAACTAAACACCAATGATATTCCCTTTTCGATGAGCTCCTAAAGAAGAAATATTCACTTGCGTTGAAGCAATGGTCAATTAATCATTTTTTTGAAATTTCTTCTTTGATTATTAGTTTTCTTTCAAAAATTTTATACTTTGGGAGAGGGCAGCGACGTTCACAAATGTGTTTTTTTTTTTTTTTTCATCATTTTATATTGTCTTGATTAAAATGTGGTTGGAATCAGTAGCACACGCAGGATTTTTTTCTTGGGGGTTGGGAGTTCAGGATCAAAAGTCCACCATCATCTTTTCCTGTCCCTTTATGCCACCTAACACATCCTTTTGCTTTTATCAACAAAACTTCACACCATACTAACAAAAAGCATTAAAAGAGAAATTATTGAATAAGTAATTAGCATTTATCCTTAAGGCGCCTCGATACCCTTGCCCAAATTCTGAGACGGCAAAAACACGAAATCGGTGGCAACACAGTGGGTGTATCTGGGAGGGATTAACTCGAATTTTTCGCACTGCTAATTGGTCTGATTTCATGATAGACAGCGTCAATCATTGCGTTCTTGAATGGACGGCCATAAATTTAAAGTGTCCAGAGTCGATCGGGTCTTCTTTGCGGTTATACACAAGCTGAGGGGTTCTGTTCTATTCTAAAACCAGTTTTCCACCCGACTTGTTTCCTCCGACGGAAAGGCTGTGAGCGCTAGGAGGATAGAGGGGAGCGGGGAGGGGGGGGGTCCATTATTTCCTTCCTTCTCCTTTTTTTTTCTCGAAAAATTTTGAGCCACGTTCCGCTTATGCGACATTAGATCTTCAAACCGAATTATTTTATTTCCTTTGAAATTTAAGGGAGTCATTAAGTAACGTTTCCATATTTATTTCAAAATTTGTCTCATTTTAACTGGTTAAAATTTATTTATTTGTTTCTAAATAGTTTTTTGAAGTGAGAGGGGGGGA
Source organism: Uloborus plumipes (assembly GCA_038373865.1). Classification (NCBI taxonomy): domain Eukaryota; kingdom Metazoa; phylum Arthropoda; class Arachnida; order Araneae; family Uloboridae; genus Uloborus; species Uloborus plumipes. Next base: position 20,123 of record JAXGGA010010542.1, on the reverse strand, counting down.
GCGGAACACTAATGATCTTTTCAGCTTCACCGATAAAAATAAACCGAATTCTAGGGGATGGCGATGTAAGCATAAATAAAAACATTTGGTAGTTATTGTAGTGTGTTTTTATAGATGTTAGTTTGATTAATGTTGCAAAAATAGAGAAGAATATAGATAGAATTTTTCGAGCACACTCACTCTCCGTGCGCGGATTTCTCAAGCAGTTTAGTACAAGAAATCTATACTTTTTTCCTTAAGATTTTTCCATCCATCGAAAAGAAAAGCAACAAGATGAGGAACGTGTAAGTTAGCAAGATAAAAAAAAAAAAAGGAAGAACGAAAATTATTGTAACAAGCAGAATTGTAAGCAACCAAAATCGAAAGTAAAATTGATTTCTGGAGAACACAGTAACATGCGTACGTATCTATAATTCGAACATGGAATCGTTGTTGGGGAGGGGGGGGGGGCAGAAGGATACCATATTAGTAACCACAAATATTTTCAAAAAAATACATATGAGGTAACAGTGGTGTTCATAGGAATTTTTCAAAAAGAGGGTTCAGAGTTGTAAATCTATCTTGTTGCATCGTTCCTCTTCAATGTCCCGATAGACATATTCTTTTTATTTTATTGATCGTCGGAAGCAAAAAACACTTTAAAATAAATTATTGAATAAATAAATTAGCATTAATTAACGAAACATAATTACAAAAAACAAAGTAAACAATTAAATTCATTTGCGGTAGATCAAGAATCTTCTTTCACTTTTAGAATAATTTGTTTTTCATCTCTGGGTACGAGTTTTACAAAAGATACACAAAAATGTGACTCGTTTTCTACAATGATTTCGATCACTCATTATTACAACATGCATAATCGTTATAATAAAATTATATTAACGCTACATAAAAACAATATCAGCGTTAAATATTGATGTAGAATTATGAAATACAAGTAATGAAAGATTTTTTGACTTAGTTGTCAATTGAACTCACCAGTGACTATAAAAAGAGATTGACTATATAAATAGGATGATAGAAACTGAAAAAAAAAAAAAAAATCAAGGGTGATGGTGGGGGGGGGGGGGGGCAGAGTGTAAAATTTTGAACATCTGTTCATATGATAAGAAATAAACAGTTCTATAATAGAAAAATACCGTTGACGTTAAATAGTAAATTATATCAGTGCCAATTAAAAACGTTATCTCTAATGAAAAAACCTGGAAAAATATACACCAGTACAAAGAAACAACGGCAGCTTCTGAGAGATCGTCATCAATCATCGAACGAGAAACATCTTGATCCCAAATACTGCAAGCGACAACGTTTTGCCGATTTTTTCGTAAAATAGTTTTAATCCGAGCTCAAAAATGCCATAGATCAAATTAAAAAAATGCATTAATTAAATAAAGTAAGCCATACGTGATCCCCTAACTTCTTTAGTGCTAAAGGAAAAAAAATAGTATGAAATTTCAAAAAGCATTATTTGAGGAAGTGGAGGCAAGGAGACAGATTACATACCAATGACGTTGTTACAAAATAAAACTGTTCTGTCCTTTGTCTCAGCTCTTTTCACCTCTTGATCCAAAGTACTGCAGGCTGAGTTTTGTTGATTCTTTTCAAAAAACTTTTTACCTGGTATCAATCTCTTTCACTAAATTCCATTTCTTCCGAAGTATCACAGGTGAAATATGGAAACGAATCAATTTTAAAATGATACAAAATGAGTCAAATATAAACGGGTTGAATCTTGAATATGACAGGTACAAATAAATGTGAAAACTGAAGCAAGTTAAATCGCGGGAGAAATACAGTTGAGCAGTAAATTACTTGCTGATGAGAATCACAATACCGAACTTTCTTGCTCGCTGTCTGGTTTTCTTTGACACACCGCCTCAATGAGTGCTGAGTCGATTTTGTGAGAGCAAACTTTTTCGAATATGAAAAGAGTTTGGGAATTATATCCCGAATTTAGTGCAAGAACAGTTCTTTGATCTTGAACGTGAGCAAACTACTAGGGCGAAGTTTGAAATAACGTTATGCTCTGTGGTGGTAAGTAAAAGTGGTTGTAAAAGTGGTGTATCTCCTTGTAAATCATTTTACTATGCCTCATTATATAAAAAACCCTTCTCAATTTTGCAATTATAAAAGAAATATATGTGTTCAGCTACTATTAGTCACTAGATTTTTTTTTTGAATTAATCTCAATTTTTTGAAATTTGCTTCGCTTCGCTTTTATACTAAAAGATGCAACTAAATGTCATTCCATTTAGCAAACAAATACGCGTTTTAAAAACATGATACATAATTTTTACAATGAGCGACAAAAATATAAATTATTGTGAGTTTTATGGCATCCTAAAGACCATCAAAACTTACAAAGAAATATTGCAGCAGTAAAATCTAGTAGCAAATATGATTTAAAAAAAAAAGAATTTCCAGAGGTTTTATAAGAATAATTATCATGTTATAATATTGACAAAAGTTGAAGTTAACTTCTTATAATGAGTTCAAGTAGTAAGGTTTTATTCTATGTCTACTCAATTGTAATCAAAAATTTTGTTAATAACTCATTAAAATTATTTTGCGTTCAAATTTCCCCATTGGTACGTCTAGCTTTTTGAAAAAGTACATACTAAACATTAGTTATCAGTAGAAGCGACTATTATATCTTCCACGCTAAGATATGCCCGTCATTTGGGACAGTGGATGGAAAAACTACATTTATTTTGTAGCGAACTACAACTACAACTACTTTGTTCTAAATGTATAGTTAACTACAGCTACAACTACTTTTTTCAAAATGTAGCGACTACAAACTACTTTTGAATTGTAGTCGCTACTTCGCTACTTTTTAAAAAATAAATAAATAAAAAGCATACACCTTTTGAGGATTGAGCGAAAAAATTTTAAAAGTGGTTTACATTAATAAATTAACTCATTTGAATATGGGATAGAACTAAGAATTGTCTTTGAATTTATTTGTTACTTTTCCTTTTTGTTCCTTATTTATTTATTTTTATTTTTTTATTTTTTTTTTTTGGTTAAAATTTGTTCCTTTTACATTTTTTTAACAATTTTTACGAATATTCGCTACAAGAAAGGATTCAAAAGTTGAAAGAATTCAACCTTCATTTTTTTTTTTTTTAATTTCTTGCCAGAGAATTTTTGGGAACATGAAAATTATTTGAAGGAATATAAAAATTATGATGCCAAATAAACCAATGACATCAAACAGATAGAATGTATTTTGTCAACATGATGTATCTAAGATTAGCTCATATTTATATGGTTCTGATCACTCCTTGCGTCCGCTGCTGTACTCGTGCAAATTTTACACCAGTCAGAGTCAATTAAACCTTGTTTTTTCCCTTTGCTTTTTTTTTTTTTTAAATTTTTTTCATTCTTTTATTTATTTATTTAATTTAAAAGTAGTTTCCAGAAACCGCTACAAACTACTATTTTTTTGTATCGCGCTACTCATTACTCTACTTTTTTTAAAAAGAAGTGCACTACACTACAAAGTACTAAAAAATGTAGCTACTACAGTAGTTTCGCTACTTGTAGCGCGCTACTTCCGACCACTGATTTGGGACATCATGACGGGTGGTCAATGGCCTCCCCCTTGGTTTTGGAAATAAATGTATTTTCATATAAGTGAGCGTGGACACTTTTTCACATTCATACAAGCTCAATTATGAAGTTACAAATGTTCAAATAAACATTTTTTGTGAATAAAAGGAATTTAATAAACATTACTAATATCTCTTTCGTCAGGACGACGATAAGTTTAAGTACTCTTACATTTTTAATATGAATTTAGTTTTAGTTGTCATTCAATTTGCTGAGCAAAAGAAGTTTCAAATTTTCTCTCCCGGAAAAATTCCGAGTGGTACATTAAAAAAAAATGACTGTAAGCAATTTTTAGTGACTTTACTGGATCGAAATAGTTTGAAATAGAAGTCTTAAAAGCGGATTGTATTCAAAATTTGGTTGCTGTTGAGGAAAGAACTTGGGCAGCAAAATCATCCTTGGCATTTTTTAAAAATTGTAGCCTTTAATAACGTATTTTTGGATGATTTTTGATCACATTTTTGAAAACAGGATTGAGGTAAAAAATGTGCTATAAAAAGTTGTACTAATTAAACTTTACCTGGACAACAAGCCAATGGTGCAACCAGAAAACAGTTTTAAGCAGAGTTTGAAAAAACCCAGCCCGTCTGGGTTTTTAATCAAATATCAGGGTTTTCATTTTTAATTTCAGGGGAGTCATTTTAATATCATTCAGAATGATATTTAAATACAATGTTTGAATAGAGAATAATTCTCTATTCAAACATTTTATACCAAATTACTGCTTGCTACGTAAAATTTTTAAAGAGTCGGGAGCCATGAAGAGAGGTCACTGTGACCCCCTAAAGAATTTTTTATTTGGAAAAAGCAATGTTATATTGATTTTTTAAAATTAATATGATAAAATATTTTAAATTGATATTGAATTGAATTTATGGATTTAAATAGTTCCTGTTTAGTTTGATCCTCTAAATATTCAAATAAATAAACAAATAACTCAAATTCAGATGCACAGTTTTATTTCTAACTAGCTTAATATCCGGCGTTGCCCGGGTGCTTATTAATACAACATAGCATTCAGGGAAAAAAAGTTTGAAAGAGTTCTATTCATATGGGTATAAAATAATTTGCACCAATCTGTCTCTTAGGTACAAACTTTGAAAAAAACTAAAATATTACAGAAAGTTAAACGTTTACAGAAAAATAGTCTTATCAAAAGGTGAAAATTAAAGATAAATGTTGTCTGTGCTTTGCCGCGTCCACTGGTATGAAATATATGCACATGGAAGTGAAAAAATTGCATCAATTTCACCCGCCAAATTTAAAATATTAACTTTTTTCTATTAATTGTTCCCACCTACAAAGTAAAAATTATTATAACTCAGAAATAAATCTATTTCTCGTTCTGAAGGCTTATCTCCATTACAGACGCAACTGTCGTCGCATTGCAAATTTGAAATTCAAATCCGTGGTTCTTTTTATAAAGTCCATATGAATTATGATTGTTTTTTACTTATTTCAATGCTAAAAGGAAATAGGTGAGCCTTAAATTGAAAATTCATTACTTTAATCGTAATCATTGTTGGAAAATACTCATATTTAAAAATCTTAAATTTCATCAATTTGAATGCTAAAAGGCCTATCTCGATTACAATATAAATAGGCTACCAAAATACCCTTTTCCCAAGACACGTTCTTTCCTTCTCTTCAATAATAAAGAATATTTTTAAAAAAATATCAACTCAGCATTCTATAGAAAAGGTGGGAGGAAGGGAGCACGATCATTGTGGGCCCCTCTGGTTGCACCACTACAATAAGAAGTCCGGAGAGGGGGTATTTCTACAGAAAATTTTGAAAATTTACCTAAAAAATGCTGGTTTTCAGCTGATTTCAGGGCAGATTTTACTGATAAAGTTATTACAATAATCACTTTTTTTTTTTTTTTTTTTAATTTCGCCATGGTAGTTTCAAAGTAGAAGAAATTGTAATGATGTACCAATAAATACCCAATTACGGGGTATACACTCATTCTTTAATACAGTACTGAATAATAATGTTCTTTTCCAACTGCATTTCTTGGCGAATTATTCTTAATTTCTTTATTTTCAAAACCCAACCAAAAATGTTGGGGGTGCGGCGCACCCCCTGGCACCCCCGTAAGTCCGCCTATGTCAGTAGTGTCATAACTATAATGCTCTGACGTTTGCAAGACCTTTTACATTTTAATTTACTGAACTTCTACCTCTCCTTCACTTTTTCAAAGACATAGCTATGTACGATCCCTGATCCCTCCAAAAAGAAATGATTATTTAATACATTATCGAGACTGACACTGCAGATCTGAAACACTGTGAAGCAAAATACAATTTTCTTTATAACTTGTAGCCTGATTTTTGTTAAAGTTGTGGGATTTTAATACATTCTCCTGTTACGAGTCATGGAATGTATGAATAAACAAGTAAATTTGGCAATTAATCGACAATTGATAATCGGCTGAGCCGAATTATGATCATGATGGTTATTTTTAATTCTACAATTTTTTTTTTCTTTCTTTTACAATTCCGATTTTAGAAATAGTTACTAATTTATTTCTGGGAAAAGATTTATTTATCTCCAGTTTTCTAACTTTTCCAAAATAATTTGAAAATTTCATCGAATTTATTTGAACCAATTTTCATATTACTGTTAATAAAACTACATTAAAACATAACATAATTAACACATTGTTAATTATGTTAACTTGATATGAAAATTAAAATATATATAAAAAAAAGTAGATGATGTCGTGAGCACTTCTAACAATTTAGGAGTTCGAACTTTTATTCTAAATTCATTTTTTAATTATTAGTACCCGTTTAGTTCAAGACTTATTCTTTGTGAAAATTAGAGGTTATGTTAAAGCATATGCTAAGGATAGAAGGGTTGACACATGAAAATGTCGCAGCATAGTCTGTTTTGCGCTTGTTTATTCAAAATATGAAAATTAATTTGTTTAAAAAATTATGTCAACTGTCAGGATATTTTTTTATAATTTATTGTTTAAATTATTTGCTTTGTTTTTACTCACTACTCTTTCGTACTACATGTTGCACTTATGTTTGCAGAAAGTTATTTATTTTTTATTCATAAATTCATTCATCGTACTTTCTTGTTCAAGACATACTCAAAGTAATTTTATTTAAAACATATATTTTTCTCTTGATGATTGGCAAAATTTGGCTGATAAAAAATTGGTTAAAGTGAAGTGCTCATGCTTTCGCATTCCATTTAATTGTATCTAATAGTGCCACATGAACAGCAGCTGTGATGTTATCGTTTAAAATTCCATTCAGATATACGCATTGCATAAACGTTTTGTTTTGCTTTTACTCTGTATACTTTCATACCACATGTTGTAGTAAGGATAGCACACTTTCTATTTATTTAATGACTATGGTTATTTATTAAGACATTTATTTTAGTTTTATCTATTAATTTTTTTATGGTCTTCGATTATGTGTCGTTGTCGTATGATCTTAAAATGATTAACAATATTTTTGCCTGGAAAGATTTCAAAAACGTCTCCGTCCCTTAAATTATATACAAGTTTATATAAGAATATGAAGAAATATTATGATCTATCAACGATTAGAAATTTATATGAATACACTAAATATTTTGCTTTTAAGAAATTAAAATTATTAAGCAAACTAGTGGATATGCCCGGCGTCGCGCGAGTTAAAACGCAACATGTAAAATCCAAGAAGGTATTTTTGAGATTACCTGGTCAGTTAAATTGGCGTGAAAGACAACGTAAAATCAAACTTAAATGTGTTATTTATCTGTGATGATTTTCTAAGAAACTGCGTTTCCACTTTTGAAAAATTAAAAACAAAAGTATTATATATTCAAGGGTGAATAGGGGAGAGCGGGGCTAAAAGTTCCGTTTTTTAATCAAGCTCAAAATTCGTTTTGAAAACTTGGTTCTAGAATAAATATTCCGAGGTTAAAACCTAGTATTATATGTCCCTTTGATATACAGACTGTTTTTTGAGTTGTATTTCGTAAGATTTTTGAATAATTAATTTCATAACAAGTAAAGATGAAAAGGAACAACAAACCCCGCCTTGGGGCAAGTTGTTCCGTGGGTGGGGCAAATTGTTCCGAGATTAACAAGACGATGAATAACGATGCTAATTTCGAATTTAACCACTCTGCGATAAGAATAACTCATTAAAAACATAATTTGTGAAAAAAAAAACAATAGTTTATATTAGTATAATTTTATTTAAGGGCTACAAAAATATCGTTTAAATAATCAGCTGTTTTCTCGTACTTACTACGACTTTTTTACTTCCTCTTACGTAGCAAAGGAAGTTATTATAGATATTATATATCGACCACCTTCGAGTTAATTACGACGATTTTTCTCGTGACGTCTGTATGTACGCATGTATGTAAGTGCGTATGTATGTCACATAACTTAAAAACTGTATGACGTAGAAGATTCTACTTTGATATATAGGCTCTGAGGGAGGTCCAGTTGTGCACCTCTCCTTGTGGTTGCATTTGATTGTTCCCAGGGGTGTTACCCCTTTTTGGGGGGGGGGGGGCGGGGGGGGGGTAAATCAGTATTAATTTGCAGACACAAGTGATATGAATTGGCGTGATCACTAGGCGATACTATATCGCCAAGCTTTTGGTCGTCAAGTGTTTGACGCCAACTTGGCGACATATCGCCATGTTGGCGAGGAAAAATGATTTCTTGAATTCCGGTACAATTTGGCGCTGTTGGCGATATTTTGAGAAAAAATCCGTTGAATGATGTTAAAATCGGCCATATGTAAAAAATTAATCATTGTAAAACTTTTTTTTTTTGCATTGTTTCATGGCAACCTAGGGATGTAAATGTTTTATTTGTTGCGCTATTTTAACACTGAAGGCATCTACTAAGAAAAAGGAAGTAGTGTGGGGTCCATAACAGATTTTTTGTGCTGGATGCCGGCAAAATATAGACTTTAAATAATCTAATCGGGACTTTTAGACGCGCATCGCTTGACAAAAGTTTTATTCTCAAGGTAGACCGTGCAAAGCCGGGCAACGCATCTAGTAATAGTAAATAGTAAACTGAAAAACATTCATATGGTAAAATACAGTAAGGACAGTGCAACATGTAAAAATTACATATAATAATTAACAGCTTCAACAGCTAATAAGCTAAAATAATTGGTTCAGTCTTCAGTTATAACAAGGATTAAGCTAAAATTTGAAATAAGATCCTCCAAAAATATGATTTTTATATTAGAGTATGAAATATATTTCGATGTCTTACATAGGTTGCTCTTCGAAAATTTTATATCTAGTATATATCTATCGGATAGACTGAATATTTCAGGATTTATTTTTGGTGAAAGTGTACCATCTCACTTTCGGTCTTTCACAGTAACATATAATATTTATTTATATGTGTACTTATTTACTGCATCACTGGTACAGATGAATAGGGCAAGAGATTCCTTCGGGATACATGCTAATTTTTCTGGGGCAAGTGGTTTCGCGGAACAACTTGCCCCCAAAAAAGGGAACAACTAGCCCCAAAAGCACATGTCTTTAAAACATCAAATTATAGGTTAGGTAACGAAACGTAAATGGTTTCAGCGTATGGTATTAGGGTGCACAATCTATCTTCATAGAAAAATACCAAAAAACTTAGCACTAACTATTAAATTTTGGTCAAAAGACCAAAAACACCAAAAACAAAAATATTTACTTTCGTAGATCAGTAATGCACGTGCTCGGCTTTTAATATACCGAACGCCACTGGGCTGGCTAAAAGAGCTGCCATTTGTGCGCTATAACATTCTATTTCACGACGTATTGACAAAATACATTTATTATTTTTTTTATCTGAGCTATTTCAAAGGGAACAACTTACCCGCGGAACTTTTAGCCCCGCTCTCCCCTACTCACGAAAGAAACATTTTTTAACTATTTTAATTGAGAGAAGCCTTAGTTCAAATTCCACGCGACGCAAAGACAATATCAAACGCAAAATTAGCTATTGAGAAGAAGTTGAGATGAAGCACTAAATAATGATTTGAATGGAGGAACGCCTTTAAAAAAATAGAAATTTTTATGTGGATGACACAAACATACTGTGAAATTTTTAGCGAAATCCGACGGTTGTTTTTGAGTCTATAAAGGACATACATAAGTACATACATAGATAGATACATACATTAATTTATATATATATAGAAGATTTTGATATTACCTCACAACCTTATACACACCACCTCAGACTCTCATACTCTCCAAATATCATTGAAAAATTACACACTGCAACTTTTTAATGAGCAGAAAAATACAATCTATTGGCAATCGTAAGTAGGACAATGCTTCATTTTCCGTTTAAAAAAGTTTCATTTTAAAAGTTTTACTATAGGAGTTAGTTAAAATCAAGGCCGTAGCCAGCGGGGGGGGTCAGGGGGTCAGAACCCCCCCCCGAAATTTTCAAACCTCAAAAGTTTTTAAAAAGTATTCACTAAAAAAGAAGAAAAAAAAAAAGAAAATTTCAAGGTTTGATGGTCGGAGGTCCCCCCCCCCCCCCGAAGTTGTGACGGGTCTGAGGTTTTTGATGATATAAAGAAAAATTAGAATAATAAAAATAAAAAAAATCCTTTGAATAAACTTGAATAGAGGTCATTCCATGTCAAGTGTACGAGGCGTCCCCACTCGACCCCCTCCGATTTTGATGAAATTTTTTTTGGATGTATGTATAAGACTTGCATGAAACCATACCAAATTATAGCTCCATAAGCCTTATGGTTCAGCCAGTAAAAATTATTTTAGAAAGGCCTCTTTTTCGTGTCTTGAAAGAACTGTCCAAATCGTCAAGTTTGTGCTTTTATTGCTCGCGACCTAAGACGATTATCAGACTCAAATTTGGTGATTCTGATCACTGTTTAGGGTAGAATAGCCTACTTGTGTAACAGAAGCTCCATGCACTGTAGATTTTTTGCAATTTGCTGCCAAAGTTGGTAAAAAATCGTATTTTGGCAAATTTTGACCATACCTTATCAGCTTGTATCTGCTGAGAGAATGACTTTCTGAAGCTAATTCTTTCCTCGTTTGTAGCCTGATAGTTCGTCCGAAAGGTGTGCTAGTGGCATCTCGATAGCTCAAATAATTGCTGAATTATGCGAGTTGAAATTCCAGTCAAATTTCTTTTTTCTTTGTATCAATTTCAAAGGGCAATATCTCGCAAGGGTCATCTTAAATTTCAATTTTCTTTACATCATTGGAAAGAACACACTTTTCTTAACTAAAAAACGTTATTTTTATTTTTGAGACAAACTAGTTTCAAGGGGATATTGCAGATCAAAAATGTGTACGTCATTCAACGTGAAATCAAAGAAAAAAAGACATTAGACCTCAAAAGTTGATGTCAATTTGTTCTATTATTATTTGCAGGAGCTATTGTACTTATGTTCTGATGAAAAAACCCTTTTTTAGATATTTTTGAACTTAAGTGTTTGAGTGCGCATTCATAAAAACTCAAGAAAAAGCAAAAAAAAAAAAGTTTCGTTTTTAACAAAAATAATTATCTTCTTATCGCTGCTATAAGAGCTTGAGTCTCTCTATGCGTTATTTTTAAGCTCTTGAAACAGAATTTCGGATGATATGTCACTTGGCAAGGTTATAGGTCATTAATGTTTCAAGGTCATAAAAAGCATTTTCCCATTTTTCATCATTTTTGTTTATGGGCAAATTGCAATCACAGGCTGAAAGACACATCCTCGGCAGTATAAAGAATGGATTTTCAATTACTACTTATATGTTCAATTACTATTGTTATCATTTATTTACACGGTGGAAATAATTGCAATATTCAACTCTATCGAAAACTTTCGTTATCGCTTTTTAGAAAAATAGCTCTGCAGTCCTATTATAACCACGTACACATCATATTAACTGTTTAATTTATTATTTATCTCTTTTATTAATTGTTTTTATTTTTATTTTTTTTTTTGAAAAAGGAAACAATGCTTTTTATGAATTTAAAATATTAATGACACCTTGCCAAGTGACATATTATCCGAAATTCTGTTTCAAGAGCTTAAAAATCTGTACCTCAGAACCAGACTAACGTAAGTCCATTTTCGTCATTTTTCAGTAGAGGGGAAAAACAATGTATTCGACAATCGTTTTTCCCCTCTACCGAAAAATGACGAAAATGGACTTACGTTAGTCTGGTTCTGAGGTACAGAAATAATACATTGGAAAAGACTCAGGCTCTTATAGCAGCGATAAGAAGATAATTATTTCTGTTATAAACGAAACTTTATTTTTTTCCATTTTTTGAGTTTTTACGGATGCGCACACAAAAACTAAAGTTCGAAAATATCTAAAAAAGGTTTTTTTTTATCAGAACATAAAAACAATAGCTCCTGTAAACTTTAATAGAACAAATTGACATCAACTTTTGAGGTCAATGTCTTTTTTTCTTTAATTTCACGTTGAATGACGTACACATTTTTGATCTGCAATATCCCCTTGAAACTGGTTTGTCTCAAAAATAAAAATAACGTTTTTCAGTTAAGAAAAGTGTGTTCTTTCCAATGATGTAAAGAAAATTGAAATTCAAGATGACCCTTGCGAGATATTGCCCATTGAAATTGAGACAAAATCGAGAAAAAAGAAATTTGACTGGAATTTCAACTCGCATAATTCAGCAATTATTTGAGATTTCGAGATGCCACTTGCACACCTTTCGGACGAACTATCATGTTACAAACGAGGAAAGAATTAGCTTCAGAAAGTCATTCTCTCAGCAAATACAAGCTGATAACGGGTGGTCAAATTTGCCAAAATACGACGATTTTTACCAACTTTGGCAGCAAACTGCAAAAAATCTACAGTGCGTGGAGCTTCTGTTACACAAGTAGGCTATTCTACCATAAACAGTGATCAGAATCACCAAATTTGAGCCTGATACAGTGAAATCTGTGTATAACGATACTTAAGGGACCGAGAAAAAATATCGTTATGGACAGATTATCATTATAGACAGTTTGAGCAAGAGTAGATGGGAAGTTGGCTGGGACCAGACCAAAATATCGTAATAGGCAGGTTTATCGTTATGTACAGTATCGTTATACACAGGTTTCACTGTAATCGTCTTAGATCGCGAGCAATAAAAGCACAAACTTGACGATTTGGTGATTTTTTTTTCAAGACACGAAAAAGAGGCCTTTCTAAAATAATTTTTATTGTCGAAACCATATGGCTTATAGAGCTATAATTTGGTATGGTTTCATGCGAGTTTTATATGTACATCCAAAAAAATTTTCATTAAAATCGGAGGGGGTCGAGTGGGGATTTTCTCGAAGTTTGGGACACTTGACATGGAATGACCCATAGTTCTGCGCACTATTTCGCCAAAGGAGTTTTTTTCTATCTTTTCAACTTAAAACTTAAATTATTCCGTCTCTCCTGCTGGTCTATAATCTTTAACGGGATGACAAAATTTATGGCACTTGTCGTTGAGATTTAATTATCATGGAAAGAGACAGAAGATCCTCTCCTTTACACCACAAAACAAGTGTGGTCCCCTTTTGGGCTTGGTGCGAACAAATTAGCAAAAAGTATAAGATTCTATCTCTTAACACATTGATCACAGTAAAAACAGATACAGATGTTTAAATCAGTTATTGTTATTATCAATGGAGAGGTGATGAGTTAAAGAAAATGCATTCTTTGTTTTCTGGGTGCGAAGTGTTTTGTACTATATTTCTCGACCCCTATAGCACATAGCAATTTATCGTCGCACTCCTTTATGTTCCTTCCTTCGGTCCCACGGATCCCACGTCACCAAGTCGCAGAGAAGGTCACCAAGTCGCAGAGTTTCTTTAATTATCTTTTCTTCAATTTTTCAAACATGATGTCGTCATAAATTCTGATAAATTTATTTAAAAAATAATGCAGGAGAGGAGAAAGACTCCTTTCCTTCTTCCCAAAAGACTATTGATTAACATCTTGTCCATTACCTCAACTTCGCTCTCCTTCCTGTTAATCCAACATACTCCCAATCATAGATGGCTGGTGCACCAAGAAATTGGGGGATCAAAAGAAGTTTGTGAGGAGCTTAGGGCGGCACCCTAAAGTTGTTTTTTTTTCTGTAAAATTTGCCTATATTATTGGATTTTAACAAATGACCTCCAAAAACTGTAATACAGTCTGAAATGCTGGATGGATTTTACTGTAGATATCCCCTTTGCAATTCAAAGTTCCTTTCTTGTGAAATAAGATGAGGAAAAAAAAAAGCATTTTTGTGTTATTTTCAGTTTTTAATTTTCATGAAATAAATCAATCCACCCAGTAAATAACCGACCGTTAATTTTTCGCTCTAAAAAGTGAAGGGCAGGGCCCCTTTACTTTCGGAAGTGAAGGGGAGCAGGTGCCCCCTTGCCCCCCCCCCCCCCTCCGTACAAACAGCCTTTGCTCCCATTGCGTCATAAAAGTTGCATTGTTTATTTTTTTTTCAAACAAACTTTCTTCACTTCGAACCCCCCCCGAAAAAAAATCCTGGCTACGGCCTTGGTTAAAATGAACCTGCTAGTTCTGCTGTAATTATTTTAATGTTTTGTAGTTAAACTACAATATCCGTTAAGTTATGAAACTAACTACGATAATTTATTACAATAATAATATCATGTCACCATATTGTCACGCTTGTATTTTTTTCCCATTTTAAAATGAAGTTATCACTGGTTTTTCGTACAAAAAGGACTCTGAAGTTAAAACGCAATGACTACATCAAATCAGTATCGAAAAAAATATTCGAAAAATAATTTCGAGAACTTATTGATTCACCTATAAAGAAAAACATGTCAGCTTGCAACGAACGGATGCTGTCGATGTCACTCGTAAAAGAACAAGACCAGACTAACATTCGAAAATCGAAACACCAAAATGAAAGGTCATTAGCGTCCTGTGGTTCAAGTAATTTATTGCCCGTTGCTTGAGGCAAAGGGGAAAAGAGAGTGACCCTCGAAGAGGGAAGAAATGGGCGTGTTCTGGTGGGAGGCGTGATTTTTCTCTGTTTCTCAAGATTTTACTAAAACAACACTTTTGGGAGTGCAAATAATTAGCGAGGGAATTGTCTTAGAAAGAAACTTGAACTATGCTTTTAAAGACAAATGTCCAAATTTCTCTTCCTTGTTTTCCGATTTTGCGTATTATTTCTCAAACATTGGAAAAATGACGTTTAAAAATTAAAAATGTTATAAAAAAATTTCCAAAACGACCACAGAAAAAACAAAAACAAGGAAGGATAATTCTATGTCATCGCTATCGTTTCCAACAAACCGCGTGAAAATATTCTAATATTTTCTCGCGTTATGTCGATTCCGAGTTGCAAATTTTCCCGTAGAGAAAGCATTAGCGTCGAAATCCAAGATGGACGGTAGCGAGGAGCCTTAAAATAAACTATTAATAACAAATACAATACAAAATTACCAGAAAGCACATTTGAATTAATGCTTTTACTTTTCTTATGAATGGTTGTCTGCAAATGTTGTCATGATTTGAGGAGGAAGGGGGTTCATGAAATTTAATTTTTCTCATGTCATTTAAAAAACTAACTTAAAAAATTTGAGACTTCCTTTTGTTTTCCATATGAATTTAATAGTTTTCTGTTTTTAGATTGTAGTACGCAGAGGGAATACGTATAAGATAACTGTTACTTTTCACTCCATGCTCTCCCGTAACCACCAGAAAGGCGTGGATTGAAAAGGCTGGTTGGATGGGATCCTGAAGAGCGCTCTGTTCTTTTGATCCAGACCAAGGGCCGAGTAAACCATTGGTCCAGTACGCACAGAGATATCGATTCACTTGGAGGACTTTGTGACCACGAGCATTTTCAACATCCCCCAGCCACTATTTCGGAAGACGGTGGATGTTTAATCATCTTGGACCGAACAGCAGACCGTCAGATTAGGGGTCCGACACCTCACCTATCAGGCCACCACAGCCCTCAGAAACCACCGTTAACAGTCCATTGCCCAAATTTGAAGTTTGAAAATGCAAACAAACATCAAAACCAAATCATATTCATGTGAACATTGCGAAAAGAGGTTTAACCACTCTTCATATCTCAGAGTGCATTTGAGATTGCATACCGGAGAAAAACCGTACTCTTGCGATCTTTGTGCAAAGACCTTCTCTCAGAGCGCAAACCTGATGTCACATTTAAAAACTCACACAAACGAGAAATCGCATTCCTGCGATTACTGCGGAAAGACCTTTTCTCGGAAGGAACAGTGGATGAGACATCTGAGGGTTCATACTAAAGAAAAACCATTTTCTTGTGACATGTGCCAAAAGACCTTTTCTCTGAGGGGACAGTTGAATGTCCATTTGAGGACACATACCAAAGAAAGACCGTTTTCTTGTGATCTTTGCAAAATGACCTTCTCTTTGAACGGGCATTTGCAGAAACATTTGGTTACTATACATACGAAAGAAAAGCCATTTTCTTGTGATGTATGCAAAAAGACATTTTCTCTGAGTGGAGATTTGAAATTCCATCTGAGGAGACATGCTAATGTGGCGCCATATTCTTGTGATGTATGTAAAAAGATGTTTCATGACTGTTCGAGTTTGAAGTCACACATGCGAATGCATACTAAAGAAAAACCATATTCTTGTAAGTTTTGTAAAAAGGCGTTTTCTCAAAGTCCTAATTTGAAAGTGCATTTAAGAATACATACTCAAGAAAAACCATATTCGTGTGATATTTGTAAAAGGACGTTTACTCAGAGCTCAAATTTTAAAAGACATTTGAGGATACATACAAAGTAAAAACCATATTTCTGTGACTATTGTAAAGATACATTTTAGCAGAGGACACATGTGCTAAAACTTTTAAGGACATATGGGTCATTTTCAAAATTTGCTTACATTTGCTGTCCGGAGGTTAAAAAGACGATTTTGAAGCATAATTTATCTTTTCAATTCAACGCGAACAATTATTTCCTGTAAGAAATACCCCCCAAAAATTCTATCACTCAAAAAAATATTGAAATTTATTTATTTATTTTTATATAAGTCTTTAAAAATGAGAATCAAGGTAAAAACGCTTGTCCATTTCCCATTTTCACAAGTTCAACTACTTTTTTTAGATACTTAATTGTATAAAAAAGTATATACGACAAATTATTTTTATATATTGACTATTAGTGTATGATGTTCATGAGAAATATTGACAATAGTATTTTTTTTTAATTAAGAAATGTATGAATATATTTTGTCCCGAAGTTCTTGTCAAGTCCATTACCCTAAGATTATTTTAGCTAAAAAAGGTATTTATTGCTGTCAAAATATGGTAATACGTATTCAGTTAACTTAACAAACTAGTAACGCAACTATTTCGTACCATTTAGTTTTTTTCAGTCGAGAAGTTTTACTGTGGCGTTTCACACAAAATTTCTTGAAGGTGCGTATTTTTATTCTTTGTCAAGTCCGTTACCAAAGATTTTAGTATTAATTTTTGCTTTTTCTAAACGTTTACCCATAAATATTGTTTATTATACAACTCTAAGAAAATGCACGTTGTTTTTCAATTTTTAAGTTCGACATTCTAGCCATAATTTGATTTTTTTGTTGAAATGTCAAGTCCGTTACTGGTCAAGTCCGTTACCATCAGTGATTGCAATACCGGGATACGCGTAGATCAAATACTGATATTGCCGGCCACCTTGTCTAGTGGTCAGAGCAGTCTGCCACGGATGGTGTGGCCCCGGGTTCGAGTCCCGGCTTGGGCATGGATATGCTTACTCTCTCCTGTCCTTGTCCTTTCTTTGTGTGAATGTGGTGTTGTGAAAAGTTGCCTACCCTATAAACGGGTACCTATGGCATGCGTGTACTGTGGAAGTCGGACTTCACACCAAATTACGGTACAGTTGGGAAAAGTGAAGCAGGGCACCCCAAATTGCCTGGCTGGCACACGACAAAAAAAAATACTGATATTCTGAGTTATTTTGCAATTTCGAAATATCGATATTGGTAACGTAAAATACCAGAATTTTCATTATTAACTGAGAATTATAAATAGTTTTTAATTAAAAGCGTTTTCAATTTAACGTAATAGATAAATACTGTAATTTAATTGTGCATTACTTCTCTGAAGCGACAGTACCGAAATCAATTTATTAATGTAAAAATTTGGCTTCAAAATTACGAATTAATAGAACATTAATAAATAAAGGTAGCGGAAAAATTGAAAAGGATATCTTCATCATTAGACTGTGTGATGAATCGCATTATCGTGCATTTATGTGCAACATTTTCCATTCCATTTCCCGCTTTTGTTAATAATGTATTATACACTTGTTTATAATGTTAATAAATAACTTTCTTAATAGTGAAGTCATAGCTATGTGTGCTGCTTGCCTCTGAAAAACTGCTTGAGGACTAAGTTTCAGATTTAGAGCAAGTGTTTTATTTTATTCATATATTCCAAAAATGATTTTTCTGTATCTTAATAGTTAGAAAGTATTATTATAGCGAATGAATACATATGTATGAATGTGTAATGCTTTAAAATATCATTAAAATCATAGTAACAGACTTGAAGTTTATTTATAGTTTAAGGTCAAATCCGTTACCAAATTTCAAGTCCGTTACCATACAGTTTTTTATCAATATTTTAATAACTACAAACATCGTTTTAAGCTTCAGGGACGCTAGTAATTTCAAATTAAGTTGGTTCTAGGCGCTATAAATATAGTTTAAAAGTGAGATTTCATATTGATTTTGTATGGTAATAGACGACAATTTTCCTTGCAACTTAAAGTTTTACAACATCATTTGAATACTTAATTATGCATCAAAGTGTGCAACCAATTACTTTTTCACACACCTAAAATAAGTGACTAAACATCTGTTCGTGTTTCTAAAAGAAAATAGCAAGTTAAAAAAAATACTTAAAAATTCTGAAATGTAAGCGTATGGTGAAAATGACCCATATACCAAAGAGAAACTGTATTCTGATAAATTTTGTTAAAGGACATTTACTCAGAGTGCACATTTGCAAATACATTTAAGGATGCACTTGGTAGAAAAATTATACTTCTTGTGAATTTTGCAAAAGAGCCAATATTTTGAAAAGTGCCAATTTGAAGTTGGAGTTTCCTGATTAAAAAAATTTTTTGCAGAAAAAAATTAATATTCTAAGTCTAAATTGGGTCTAAATGCAAGAAAATAAAAGGGGGGAGGTCAAGGAAGTTATTTACCCCCTCCTTAGATTACTCACTTTTAGGCTGTTACAGATCTGACGAGTGTTACAGATCTGATGTTAATATGAGCTACATATCTGAGTTCATGCTTTCAGTCTTCATTAACATCTCTAAAAATGATATAATTTTCTTGCATTTTTAACATAGAATTAAGATAGTTATATTAAAATATATATTAGCTAAAAAATCAAGTTTCATTATAAAAAAGCATTTTTTAGAAATAAAAATGAGCGATAAGGATTTTAGATGAAATAAATTATGAGATTACCAAATCCAAAAGCATTCATAATGTGACACCCGGCAGGATGACAAAGTTCATAGAGCCCATACAATACTTACAACCCTTTTTAATATATTAGCACAGCATTGTGACAAATGAGATAAAATTCAAACTAATACCAAGAAAATGGCAAACGCTCCGCAAGTCAAAAATAAAGTTTTCACAGAAAAATTTCGAAAATAAGAATCTCTAGTTCCAAATCGCAAATCCATAAATAATAATAAATAATAAATCCATATACATAAAACAGAGAATATATGTGTATGTGTATGTATGTTCCCCATACAAATCCACAGTGAACGTCGGATCTGGCTGGACTAAATTTAGCAGTACTAAAATTGGCCCGTACTTGGGCACCCGAGAAGGGTCGTTCGAATGCCAAAAAAGTACCGATCCGTTCGAATTTCAATTTAACGACTCAAAATTGCTCTTTTTACCCGAAATAATTATCGGATCTTCTCGATTTTGGTCTCATTTTAAAGCCTGCGAAAAATATCCTTTAGGGAGATTTTCTTCTGAAGGTTTTGAAAACTCCGAACCGCTAACTTCACCCAGAAAAAAGATACTGCCGTTTTTAAGTTAGTAAGATCGATTTTAAATTGGATTTATTCATATCGTTTGCACGATCGTGAAATAAATTAAATAGCGTGAAATAAATTATTGATAACAAAAAGCGGGGATTGATAACAACTTGTAGCGAGGATTTAAAACTTTTTTGGCGATTGATTCATTTTTCGTACTGCGCAAAATGTCGACTTAAATCTAATCGGGACTTTTATAGACACGCGTTCCTTGACATAAATTTTACTCTCAAGGTATACCGGGCAGAGTCGGGCCACGCAGCTAGTAAATAAATAAAATATGCATGCATTGTATTACAAATAGGTGAGGGGGGATGAAACTGGCAATCTTTATGCCTGTTAGTAATAAGTGTTGAAAATGAAAAAAGAAAGACAAAGAAAAAGTTTAAATGTTATAAAAAATCAATCAAAAAAAAAAAAAAAAGAAAA